>CATKHM010000801.1:0-13754 GCA_949751825.1 Blepharisma undulans | reverse complement strand
TAGCCAACCTTTGTTTTTCGATATTTGAAGCAGATACGGTGCCAGCTGCATTTTCTTCGCTCTGCATAAAACTTATGAAGCCCATAATAATTGTACTTACGCTCCATATAGGGCTCCAGGACTCTGGGTGATAATCAGACATCGAAGTGCAGATTCTTTGTCCGGGATCAAATCTTCCACTAGGAGTGTGCATGATAATTGAAGGAGGAGCCATTGGGTAATCAATTGGAAATCTGAGTTCACAGTGGTAGACCCCATTTGTATAAGGCTTGTCCAATCCGAACACAACAAAGTGCCAGTGAAGTCAGTTTTGAGGATCTGGGCATGCAATTGCGTTTGGGATGGGGTCTTTCATGATCATTTCATATTCTTTGTGCAAACGGCTTAAACACTGTCGACTCATATTTATTTTTTGTAAGACTGTTCTGGATAGTTCTGAATTGAAATTAGTTATATTTAATAACTTAATTTTAAATTTAAAGCCAGTTAATAATCATAGTTCAAAATAGTTGACAATAGCTTCTATCAGACTATTTCTTTGCAAGCAATCCATATTTCCATAATCTTCTGCAAATAAAATAATGGACGTTCTCCAAGCTGAGCTAATTCATATCGTAAGCGAGTATATTTCTTTACGATTCCAAATCCCTACAATTGATGAGTCTTCTGATCAAGAACTTCATGCAATATTTGCTATTGATAAAAGCGGCTCTATGAATGGCTACCCTATTGAAGATGCCCGAGGTGCTGCTAGCAGTTTGGTAGCAAAATTCCGGAAAATGGATATCCCTGTCACAATCTACACATTTAGTCACGTTTTCGAAGAAATGAGCTCTATTACAAGTGGCTATGACGAAATGATCAGAAAGATTGAACAATTAAAAGGAAGTGGAGGAACTGAGTTCAAAAACGTGATTTTAGCGATGAAAGAGCATATATTGAAGGAAAAAATGAAAAACGTCTTTTGTGTGTGGCTTTCCGATGGTGACGATGACGATGGGCTGCCTGTGCTAACTCCACTAATGGAGCAATTCAAAGCACAGATGGAGGAAGCAAAAGTCTCAATTGCAGTTCATTGCATCGGATTCGATGAGTACCACAACGCCGATTTGCTAACCAGATTGTCAAATAGTGGAACAAGACCAGGAACTTTTCAATATGTGCCTGATGGCGGACGTATCCCGGTGGCTGTCAACAACGTCTATAATTTGGCCTTTGAACTGTCAATATGGGGCAAAGTGTACGCTGAAGGCCAAGTATACCAAATTCTTGTCCAGGAAAATCTCAGCACAGAGAAGCCTGAAGGGATGATTTACATGTCAGAAAACGACTTGGGAGAGTGCACTGCAGAGCTTCATCAAGGAAACCACGTAAAGACCTTTCAAATTGAAACAATAAGGTGCGATGAATTCAACCTTAAAGAAACCATAGACTTATTGCTATCTTTCCTCAGCTCAAAGGTGCTAAAAACGCTGGAAACTGGAGCTGCAGGCTCTAGACTAAGACTCAGAGAAATGGAAAATCTCATTGATGAAGCTGAAAGAAGACTTAACGACCTTTATACACAAGCTCAGTTTTTTTCGCCACTCTGAATGATGCAGATCACTCCCTTCTATAATGCAGGTGTAGAGCTGATTGGAAAATTCAGAGAACTGGCTGGAGGAGATGGAGATGACTTGGAAAATCTTGATGTGGCGAATCTTTCAGCTGTTGCCAACGCAATACAGCTGAAGAAGAACTTGGAAGTGAAAATAATAAAAGAGCATAAAGATGCTTATTTCGAATTCCAGCTGGCTGAAGCGGATATAAATAAACTAAAAGGAACCATCAATACTGAGCATCTGAGAGGGAATAAAGCAATCCTTCATTTAGAATGCAATATATCAAACACCAATATTTTTGATATCATTTCCAAGGGAGACTGCTTGTGCGCCACTTTTTGCGTCCAAAGGCCTCAAAACTTATCAGCTGACCCTTATGGGATCACAGTCACTGGAGTTTCAACTGATCTGGTTTCTTTTGATTCCTTTATAGAGTCAGATTTATTTGCCACAAAAGCTGGGCAAATAATTCAAGGACGAGTTGGCTATAGGCATGGAGAAGTGCCTCATCCAGCTTCTGAAGTATATGAAAGCCTATCAGATTTCCCAATAAATGCGTTGATGCCACTTTATTTATGTGAAGAGCACTGAAGCATATCTAAACATCGAATAAAACCAGCATTAGGATATGCAACCCAAGTTGATGTTTTTGGATATAGTCCAGAGCAGCTTGCAATTATCCCCTATATGGTATTAATAAAAGCAAGGGAAAATCCAGATTTGCCCAAAGAAACAATAGGATATATTAAGGAAGTCTGCCTTCAGATATATCTTGATAACAGAGGAGCCTATTTTGAGACATTCAGCAAATTACTGCTACAGTACATAAGTGATCCAGCCTCAAGACTGCCTGAAAATATACCAAATTCCAAGATTTTCTTATGCCAAATATCAATTGCTATGGAAGCAGGTGATCTTCTCGAATATAAAGACATTTTCAGACTGATAATTGAAGAAGAAATGAGAAGAGAATTTTCAAAAAATGCTAAAAAATTCAGTGAATTATGTAAAGAACTACTTGAAATTAGTACTGAAAGTCAGCTCAAAGCATTGGGAGAAAGTCTTAATAAGCCAAATGCTTCATATGCTGAAATATACAGCTCATTTAGCAGAGATTTTAAAGAAAAAGGAGGGGCTATGGAAATCGAAAAATTCAATTTTTCAGACCGAATTGAAGCTTTAAGTCTTTCTGCTGCAGAGTTATGAGAAAAAGTTAATACTTATCTGCATACTAGCAATTTAAAATCTGAGCTTTTATATGCAGGAATTGATATAAATTCTTTAGAAGACCTCGGAATTCTTACAAATGAGCAAAAATTAGCATTTTTAATCCAGTGTTTTGGACATACAGATGAGCTGAGAAAAGTGTCGATTGAAAAAGGCGAAGTTGCAAATGTGTTCAGCCCTGATGACTCTATTGCTTTTATTCAAAAAACTTATTCAGACACTGTAAATCGCGAGCTTGCTGCAAATAAATCGAAAATATTATATGAACTGCAAATAAAAGAAGGAGAAGAAAGAGCAGAAACTTTTAGAACCACACTTAACCTTGAAGAAGCTGCAGGATGCTTGTATGGAATATGCCAAGGTCAGCACACTTTTAACCTGTATGTGGATGCTTTAAAGCACAAAAGCGTGCCTTTGGTTATAGAAAAAGCAAAAATGCTGACTCATGGGCACTATCAGGGTGTGAAATTGGTCATGGACAAGAACTTTGGAGACGGCTATGCGTTGTGGACGCCGAACAAGAAAACATTCCATAAGATCTGGAACAATAACATGGAAGCAGGAACTATGGAGCAGTGGAAAGAAGTTTTTCCTATGAAAAGCGAGCACATTGAAAAGCAATATAGAAGAATTGCTGGGGAATTTGTGCCTTATTCAAAGCCAAAGAAAAATGTGGTTGATCCTAGGCATTGGGAGATAAAAAATAAAGAAGAAAAAAAGCCAAGACCAAAAGCGACTGGAAATAAAAGGAAAAATTTGGTGAAGAAGAGGAAAATTGATAATAAGAAAAGGAAAAGAGCTCCAGGACGAAGAGCTGACGAAAGAGTTGAATACGCACCAGCCCAACCTCAAAATAAAGGCCTATTTGATAGGTGCAGGCCGTTTTAAATTAAATGCACTTTAATAACTTTTTCAATTTATAAACGGATAATTAAAATGGTCATCAGTTTAATTTTCAGCATCTTATCTTTAGTTCATGCCAAAAACCCAATCACAGCTCCTGGAGATGTTAATATCACCAACCTTGTTGACTCTTACTCAATTGAGCTTCCAGACGGCTCCTCATTTGCCTGTACAACTGCAGAAGCCGATAGTTTTGTATCAGAATACGCAGAAGCCAATGAAATCACTGCGAACACTTTAACAGTCGACAAAATCATTGCCCTAAATACAGAAATTTTATTATCTGGGAAAGTAAAAATTAATGGAGAAATTTCCTATACTACAAGTCTGCTTGAAACAAAGCGCGAGGAATACTCCACATTTCTTGACACCAAGCCCATAGTTCAGTCGAAACTCAAAGGCGGAGAAGACTTTTCAAGCTTCTTGGAAATCAAGGTCCCACAGTGGGAAGAAATTGGCATTTTTGATCAGTTGCCAATAGAGATGAGTGGGATTAAGGAGCACAGCTATATCCAAATAGCAACAAACGTCCATTTTGAGAGCAAGCAGTGGGCTGGAGAAGGGCTGATGATGAAGGTGGATGGAAGGCTTGCTTGGATGGATTCGCACCATTGGAGCATGGGAGATGGAGTGTGGACAAGTCCGATCCGTGCTACTATCAAGCACAACAAGCCGGAGATCAAGATCGAGTTTGAGATAATGAACTCCGCTGGAGTCGTTTTCAAAGAACTGCCTATAATTGATCACATCACTGTCTATGCTAAGTAAGCTTATTTATTATAATTTATATATTTATTTGAGAAGTCCCCATTGGAGTCGGTGCTTGCTGGTCTTCAGCAATGTTTGAATTATCCAAGTCGACTGAGTCCAGCTGATTTCCTTTTCTCACAATAATCGCGTCATATATTTTTCTTTTACCTCTGGAGCCCATTGATGTCAGATAATTAGGGAAATGCCTCTTTTGAATAAAAACTGCTGCAATTACCATAATGACCCATCCAGCAATAAGTACTATAAACCACGCAATATGCCTTGAGTCTCCAATATTAGCCAGAGTTGCCAATATTGATATATAGCATACTGCAATTAATGAAGTCATTTCTCATAAATTACATCTCCCATAGTTGAAAGGCTTCATCCTATACGTAACTACAGTAAAAATAATAAATAAGGTTGAGAACACAACCCCATGGGCAATAACTGATGTGCCTTGCAAGGACTTCCCAATTGCGATTAGAAGAATTTGAGCACATGTTTTGAATAATAAAAAGAAAGGTGTAATCATGATATTCATACCAGTTTTAGCTTGTTGCCATAGAGGCCGGGAAAAAGCTGCAAGCGGTTCATAGCAGATCATAGATATGACTGATATGATAATATAAGGCGAATGGTCACTTCCCCAGCAGTTCATATAGCAGTCCCGTCAGACAAATGCTTTTCCTTGAGCCTTGTGATCACATACAAAAACATCAAGCATAATGGTCATAAAAGGCAAAAACATAGTGTTTCCTATGAATGGCAAATATAAATTGTTCATTAGTTCATAGACTCTTTGGCAGAGGATGCTGTCTTGGATATATTGTTCAGCATTACTCATAATAGATATGATAATCAAAAACCAAACCAAACACAATACACATACGCAGATTAGCATAGCCCAGTATCCTTGCTTATTGCTGTGGGAAACTTTTAAAGCGTCAATCATAAAAACATTAGAAAATCCTCTTACTACTGACTCCAGCGCAGGAAAAGTAGGCGCAATTGCAACAAACTGACAAAACTCAATAGCAATAGTAATAAAAACCAACGCATCTTTTCAGTTTTGCAACACTGGCTCATTGATTTCTTGGATTTCCAATAGCTTCCACTTCTTATACGCAAAGTAACTTAAAATCAAAGTGACTACAAAAAGGAAGCCTCCAATCAGAACCACAATTCCGACACCTATGTTGTCAACAGTGACCATTTTTTCTGCAAACGGACAGTCATAATAAGTTGCCCAGGCATCGTCAGTAGGAGTCGATGATCCGTCATGATACAAAATGGTATTATCGTCAATGCTGATAAACCCAGCAGTATTCGAAGGATCATAGATTTGAACGTATTTAACAACACCTTTTTGCACGTTGACTACATAGTAGCCTATTCCAAACCTGTCATTGGTATCTGAAATGACTTTGAAGATCCCACTGGCTCCTGTAAAATCAGCAGCACGCAATGTTCTAATTAAATCAGCCCCACTATTGAAGTTGTCACCTACCGTAATAATAGAACTTATAGCATTTGCAAGGAAAAATGCGATGTCATACGCATAAATTGAATAGACTGTATAGGTTGAGGACGGATAAGCAGTTGTGTAATTAGCAGCAAAGGTAGCTCCTTCAGTGCCAATTATGGTTCTATAGTCAAGTCCAACAGCTCCTTCAAGCACATCCCAAATCTTGGATGAGCTCCCACTGTAGCTTTTAGTGATTAATGTAGTCAAATCACTGTTTATCCACCTCGCTCCAAATCATGCGTAGTCTGCTCCGTAGAGTTCTTTATCATGTGCTTTTTTGGCTACAATTGGTGTGAGTCCGTAGTCTCCCAAGTAAACAATAATCTTGCACTGTTTTCTTACAACTGCAGAAAGTGCTTCATCTACATCATCTTTTGTTTGCTGAGTTATTGTAGACCCAACACCATTGTACCTGATTTTTCTTTTGGATTCGCTGTTTCTTATTTCTATAGCCAAAGCAAGGACGTTTTTCACAAGACTTTTATACATTTGAGAGCCATAGTCATCTGAAGTGTAAATAACACAGATTTTCTTAAATTTGAACTGATTTAGAAGAACAGCTATTGCAGTTCCTTCGAGGTCATAGGCTTGGATTGATCTGAAAAAATTAGGATAGCTTGTGGTTGATGAAAAGTTGCCTGATGCACAGCCATAAGAAATTAATGGTTTTGGATCAGATGTAGTCAAAATGGCAGCTTCATATGCCGCTGTTTCGTCTGTATTGTAAGGACCGACGAATGCAATCACGTTGTAACTGGTTAAGGATTGAACATTAGCTGCAGCTAAAGTTGTAAGCATATTTGTATCAATATAGTTCACAGAAAATTGGTAGTCGCCCATAATTTTTGCTTTGTTTACCGTTGTGATTCCTAACTCAAAGCCATTTTTTATGGATGTCCCTATAGTAAAAGTGGACCCAGAAGTATCATGGCCAGGATACAAAAATCCCAACTTGATCAAAGGAATTTGGTCATTGGGAGCAGTTGAGCTGAATCCAGGCCAAACCAAGCTGCTTGATGTCAGATTGATTTTTCGTGTGCTTAAACTTCAAGATCCAATTAAGATTTCTTTAAAGTTCTGTATGTTATAAATGCTATATGAGCTTATCTTCATTCTGTTGGTATCCAAGCTTATTTGATATTTAGCATCTGAAATTGTTGGACTACTTGATAAGTAGGCAGCCAAGGTTGCTGCAGAAATATCAGAATCTGGAAAACCTTGATTCTGATACCCCTGGATAATTAAAAGAACAATAGATCTTATGAGTGCCATTGGTTTAACAGCATAAAACTGATCATCAGCTGCCACAAATCCAATGGCACCTGACTTTAAAACCCCAAAAGTCGCTTGATCCGCGTCTGCATAGGTATTTTTGCTGACATCTCCGAAATCAGTCATAGCGCTGCTACAAAAAATATATGCATATCCTGATCCCCCCATCACACTTAAATCTGCAGCTCTTAGCACTCGTGCTGAAATGCTTGGGTTTGTGCATACTAGCATTATTCTTGCCCCTGCCTTTTGCGTTGAGGACTGGAATCTTGATACGAAAAAGGACTCAATGCTTGGTTCATCTAAATTTACCATAATTTCATCATTTATAGACATGCCTGAGTTTTTGTAAATACTTTTGAAAGAGTTCGCGAAATTCATTGACTCTGGGTCGTTGTCGTAGATCAAGCCAAGGTTTTGCCAGCCATAAAGTTTTACGATGTCGAGAAAAGCATATGCTTGAGTGATATAATTGGTTTCTAAAAAGAAAGTATAAGGGTTCAGGATTTCTCCGCTCAAAGCGTCATACGACCGTTGAATCACGATGTGAACGAGGCCTGCTGAAACTGAAATATATTCTAAAAATTCAGAATACTCCAGACAGTTAGCAGCGTCGATGATCACTATGACGCCTGCATCAGAAAAGGATGAAGGAACTTCATAGACACTTCAGCCTTCAGATAAAGAGCAGTCTATACTTTCTAGCTTCACGTCGAGGCTAAATGAGAGCTGTAAAGAATTTTTAATTTCAAGCTGCAGGCCCACAATATTTGAAATGAGGGTTGAGAGAAACTGTGAGTCGGTGCGGGAAGAGTAGATTAGTCCAATAGGCAGGACTGAGCACACTGCAAAACTTATAAGTGCTAAAAAAAATTGAATCAGCATTTCTTTTAGAAACTATTTAGCCGCAATTTTATTGAATTTATAGTCTACAATTGGCAGGTCATACAATGTAAACAATTTAGCATAATTTATAAATATTTTGTTATAAAAGGATTGCAACGATGATTATGAAAATTAATTGAAAATTAAATAATTATTAATCAAGCAAAAGCTTGACAGTAACCAAATCATGCTTGTTTATACCTAATAAATGCTGCGCATTGCCTTTGTTAACTGCAATTTCTAAGAATTGATGGCTTCCAAACAGAATCAAAGGAGATCCAGGCTCTACCTCTGAATAAGTTTGGTTTATAAACGAAAAAGCATGATTTTTAATTCTGATTTCTTCAACTTGGTATTCCAATTCTTTTATGTTCGTCACACAATTTCCATAGTGATCGATATATATAATTTGCCCTGTTATTGAATCGGACATAACTACAGGCATGATTATCGGTGAAATTTGTGCATCATAAATTTTTGGTCCCAGGATTTCCAAAGAAAAGCCATTAGATAGATAAGCTGCAGCAGGAGCAAAAATGTCGCGGCCATGGAAAGTAAAGCTGGTGGTTTTGAGCATAACTTCAGGATTGCTTATAAGATAGGTCTCAAGGATTTGGTGCTTCAAAGTTAGCATGCTAATTAGTCCGTTGTCTGGAAGTATAAATATCTGTGAATTGCTTAATCTCACAGCAATCGGTCTTCTATCTGATCCAACCCCAGGGTCCACAATAGCTAGATGGATTGTATTTTCTGGATAAAAATCACAAAAATTCAATAAAATAAATGACCCAGCAATAATATCTTGAGGCGGAACAGCATGCGTGATGTCCACTATAATTACCTTTGGGTTTATCTTCAATAAAACTCCTTTCATCGCCCCCACATACCAGTCAGAGTTCCCAAAATCAGTGGTCAGTGTAACTATCCCACTCATCTTAATTTATTTGTTAAATATGAAACCAAACTTAAAACCAAAATTCCACTCGCCAATTCGAAATTCCTCCCCAAGTGCAGAAGCTCTCAACACAACTCTTGGAAAAGACTCTTATCATTGAAGTTTCAGCAAGGCAGATCGATTTATGCACAGAAAAAATGCCACAACTCCTGACTTTATCGTTCCCCCGACATCTTTGTCGAAACGGTCCACTTCGTTTGGGTTTGGCAGAAGATGGGAGCCCAAGAACGAAAAAGGAAGAGATTCGCCGCCACCAACAGCTTATAACCCGCCAAGTTCTTTTACGATGAATTCAAGAACGGTTAATTTCAGTGCTGGGACTGTTGCGGAAAGAACTCCGATAAAAACGAAATTTGTCCCTGGGCCTGGTACTTATAATGTGACACTTCCTATTGGAGAAAATAGCCCAAAATTCACATTTAGGCCCAGAATTCAATTGAAGGAAAAATACTTGGTTCCTCCGCCAGGGACTTATAATCCAAGTTTTAAAGTGATTGAGAGGTCAAACTTTTCTAAAATTGGATTTGGATTTGGGGATAGGGGAAAGATACAGTCAAGAGATGAAAATCCGGGACCTGGCACATATGATTTGCCAGGGATTTTTACAAGAACAAATAGCAAGTTTTTTGCGCCTGTAAGAAATCAAACACCACTAGCAAAGAAATCTAATGATGATAGCTTTTAATGTAAGAATTAAGAATAAATATTATAAAAATGAAATAAAAAAGTGATAAGAAGCCTAATGAGATCCAAAACCCTCTATTCTGATCTGTACAATCAAACTAAAATTGTTTGTCTTTATCTGTATCTAAGTAATGTGACATATCTTATAATAATTATGATGAGCAATTTATGACTCAAAGGTCGATCGATCTTTTCAATCTCTAAAGAAGCTGCCAAAAATGCATTGAATTTTCAAAACTGGGTCCCAGACTGGATAAAGGCACTTCAATATGTTTGTTCCTTCATAGTTCTTAGTGGAAGCTTTATTGCTATCAATTCTTATTATGAAAGAAAAACAATTACAATTTTCACTGAGAAAAACGAATTAATAATGAATATCATCAAAGCGAATCAAGAAATAACTGAGATCCAATATAAGAACTTAGATAAAAAGATTGATATAAAATTTCAGATGTCGAAAAAAGAATTGATGGTATCGAAAAAAAAATTGATGAAAAAATTGCAGGAGTCAACAGCAAAATTGATGAGAAGTTCTCCCTTATGACTTCTTCAATTGAAAAAAGAACTGAAATTCTTGAGAAAATTGTGTTGATGATGGCTTCCTCAAGACTTAAAGGCTCAGATAATGCAGAAGGGCTGAAGTAGATAAACTTAAATTTTAATAACTGTTTTACAATTAAAATATGATTTCTTTATCTTATGCAATTGATATGTGCTCATTTTACTTTAAATAGCGATATATAATACTGCCTCCAATTAATAAATATATCATATATTTAAATTACCAGTATATCCTTCGTCTCATTATTCATTAATACAACTAATTTCAATAGTTAATGGAGCCAGACGAAAGGCTATCACGTGCTCTTTGCATAATCAACAAAACGTTCAAAACTTTCGATGACCTTGAAGAACTCGATGATATATTTTCTGAATTACGCTCATTACAAATAGCTATGCACTCCCTCAACCAAACAAACAGAATGACCTTATTGCGCAACTTTTCAGTCAAAAAACTAGATACAGGAAAACGCCTCTTCAAAAAAGGAGATCCCAGTACTTGCATTTATGTAATTCTTAAGGGCGCTCTTCAAATGTATAATCATGAATCCCCTGACTGTTCTGATATGATCCTTGTAAACTACCAAACAAAAGGAGCTTTAATAGGCGAGCGTGGCATATTAAAAAATTTCCCCAGAAGTCTTACCGCAATTGCTGCAGAAGAAACCTATGTGTTGATCCTGGAAGCCAAATTATTTAAACTATTTTTGGGAAAAGAGGTTCATGCAGAAATTGAGACCAAAAAGAAAATAATAGATCAATTTATTATAGGGATTTCGCAATATCCACCATCTCAAAAAGAAAGGCTGGCTTATTTGATTGATTTTGACATGTATAATCGAGGAGACATTATGATAAAGCAAGGAACAGTTACAGACTGCATGATGATCATAACTGAAGGGTCCTGCAAACTGCTTCAGCAGCTAGGACCTTATAAGAGAACTGTTTCTCAGCTGGAAAAAGGGTCAATTATTGGCGATGAAACTGCGCTTTTTGATAGGCCTGCTTCTTTTGCAGCAATTGCAATGAGTGATGTAGTGAAAGTAGCGAAAATCCGCAATGAAGACATCAAAGGTCTTTACCCATCCAGCGTTGTTCAGTCTCTGAGAGACTCATACAATATAAGGAATACTGCCAGACACAAAATCACTGACTTCTCCCACCCATGCTTGAGATTAAAACTAGATGTTCACAACCCTGAAGAAGATTTTCCATTAGCTAGTTTAACAGCGAGAGAAAAAATTAACCGAATAAAGCAGAGAACTCCCAGCTTAAAGAGCCCAACTTTTACCGATGAAAATGTCAGAAATGTTTTTAAGTATAAACTTCAAGAATTAAGAGAAATTCCTCAATTAAAATTGAGCAGACTTATAGTAAGAGATAAACCCAGATCAAATACAAGTCGCTTCTAATAATTAATTTGTATTAAAATTTCATTTAAGTTGATTTCTCTCTATTAAATTTTTCGTAGACGACTACTCCAATGGTAAGAACTAGTAGAAAAATGATGCCAAACATGATAAGCTTATTGGCGATGGATCTTCTTTGCATTGTGTTGATTAGGTGGTTGGATTTTCCTAAGTCTCTGGAGATTTCTCGAGCGCCTGTAGTTGAATTAGCGATTACGTCTCTCTGGGCTTTTAAACTGGTCATAGTGTCGATTGCTATGCCTTCTGTTTCTAATGCAACTTTTTTCCCGTTTTCCAGTCTTGATCTTTGATCCAAAGCTAAATTCTGGACTTTTGCAAGTTTTTGGTCATGGACAAGGTCATTTACATTGGTGAATTCGATTAATAAATCTTTATTTTGCTTGCTGGAGGAACCATACTTTTCCCATTGCAACCTATTATCTAGCTCTTGCCATTCTTTACGATATCTCTTTGTTTTTGCTAGTAATGAGCCTTTTGTGGTGATTGGCATCATAGAAACCTCGATTTCCATCTGTTTGAGATACTTTTCCGCTTGTGCTAAATCGCCTTTAAGTTTTAACAAAGCGTCATTGTCGCTTTTCGCTATATTCTTTCTGCATTCAATCAGGAGCTCGATAAAATCCTTTTCAAAACTTTTAAAAATTTCTGTCATTTTTATAAAATATATTTAAGAATCACTTTCTATGAAAAATAAGTATACAGCTGGTAATATAAAATAATAAACAATTATAATTCATCATAGATTTGAGGATTGTGAAACATTTGAGCTTTTAATGTTCCATACTCCATCTCAGTGTCTTCCACTTCTTTCCTCTTTGTATTCAGCCTTGCTTGGCTTTCTTTTCTATTGGCCTGAAGCACTTGGATTTTTTTCCTCCTTTCTTCTAAATCTTTCTTCAAAGACTACATTTATCTTACATTAATTTTTTCTTTGGCATGGTCAATTTCTACATCTTCCACAAAAAATTTGATTTCCAGCTTTCTTGCTTCGTTTAATTCTTCCCTGAGTGCTTGCTTGTCCAGCTCAACTTTGTTTTTATACTCTTCTCTTGCATCTTCTGCCATTTTTCTTGCATTTTTGGCAATTTCGTCTTTTTTCTTTCGAGCTCCTTGGACGACTTGAGCTCTTTTTTCTTCGAAATCAAGCTTTGAGTTGCTGAGAAGTTGCTCAGTCTCTATGATAGTTTCTTCTGATTTTATTATTTTTTCTTCTAAACTTGTCAATGGATTTCCAAGCTCAGAATACCTTGTCTGTATATACCCCATAATTTCATTTGCAGTCACTTTTTCATCTTTTCCAAACTCTTTTCCTGTTTTATTTTGGGTTTCAAGCCTGGTTCTTAGCACATCAGAATTTATTTCCAGTTCATTGATTTTTGATTTTTTTTCTTTTCCTTCGTTTTGTGCTTCATCAAGCAGCTTTCTCAAATAAATTTGCAATGAATTCAAATTTTTTTCTTTTTCATTGATTTCCATGGATTTCATTTTTACCTCTTCTCTTAAGTTTTCTAAATTTTTCTGTGAAAGTTTCACCTCATTTGTTTTTTCAAGCAATTCTTTGGACTTTGTAGCATTGTTTTCTGCAGTTGCATGGCCATCACATGAACTTTGCAATTTTTCTAATTCTAAATTTACATCAGAGATCTTCAAAAGCATTTCTTTCTCAGAGACTGTTAGCAAGGCCAATTCTTTCCTTTTTTCATTAATTCTTTCATCCAAAAATTTGATGTTTTCTTCATATTTTTGTAAAGCGTGAGCTTGCTCTTGCAGCTTGTGCCGAGCTAGTTTGGTTTCTTCTTCTTTTTGGGATAAAGTTTGCTTCATTTGTTGGATACTCTGGCGATATGAATTAGGCTGTGGCGATTTCATTTCTTCCATAGCTTCGAATGATTCATTTTGAGATGCTTTTTTTGTGGGTGATTTTGCTTCTTCAGGTGGTTCTGAGTTTTCTGTAGAGT
>CATKHM010000800.1:0-13763 GCA_949751825.1 Blepharisma undulans | reverse complement strand
GTTTAGTTAGGGACCATTTTGACATTGTGAAAACCATTGGGAGTGGAGGATTCGGAACAGTTTTCAAAGTTGTCGACAAAAGGACTGGTCTTGAGCGCGCAATTAAAGAAATTCCAAAGTCCAAACTTGACCCTAGTTCTGAAAAACAAATGCTTTTGGAAGTCGAACTGCTAAAAGAGATGGTAAAAATAAATTAGGACCATCCCAATATTTTGAAGGTTTTCGAAGTGATTGAGTCAGATTTATGCTATTATATAGTTTCTGAACTTCTGACAGGCGGCGAACTGTTTGACAAGGTCTTAAAAGACATGAGATTCAGTGAAAAAATAGCTGCCAAGTACATTCACGACATTGTTACAGCTATTAACTATTGTCATCAAAAACATATTGTTCATAGAGATTTAAAGCCTGAAAACCTTCTTCTCGTGAATAACAATCCCAATGCACCTCTAAAAGTCATTGATTTTGGAATCTCTCAAAAACTGGCACCTGGATCAAAGCTCACAACTGCAATAGGGACTCTTTATTATATGGCGCCTGAAGTATTTTCTGGGACTTATGATGAAAAATGTGATATATGGAGCTCAGGAGTGATTTTATACTTAATGCTATGTAATTTTCATTTAGCTGGACGACCACCTTTCATAGGAAACACTGAAGCTGAAGTATTGAAAAAAATAAGAGCAGGTCAGCCTGACATGACCAAAGGAATATGACCTAGCATTTCTGAGGATGCCAAAGATTTAGTCCGCAAAATGATTTGTGTCGATCCATCTGCAAGATTTTCTGCTAGCGATGTTTTGAGTCATAGATGGGTAAAGCAGCATATAAATGATGAAGTTGAAGATAACCCAATCAACACTCAAGCATTTGAACAGCTAAACAAGTTCAGGGTAAAACTTATATAGGCTCAATCCAAGCTAGAAAAGTCAATTCTTACTTTCATTACTGCACAAGTGTCTAGTCCTTCTGAAGAATCAGACTTAGTAAATCTTTTTAAGCAATTAGACAAAAATGGAGATGGGAGACTGAGCATTAAAGAAATTTCTGATGGCTCTGCAATACTTGGATTAGGCTCACAGCTAGATGTGATGGAAATTATGAAGAATTGTGATAGCGATGGCAGTGGGTTTATTGATTACACTGAGTTTTTGACTGCTGCTACCACTTGGAATAAAGTTATCCAGAAAGAGGAGCTTCAAAGAGCTTTTAAATTGTATGATGAAGGAGGAGATGGACAGCTTTCACTCAGTGAACTTAGAGACTGTATCCCTGGTATTGAAGACTCAGAATGGAGCAGTTTTCTCAAAGAAGCTGATAAAGATGGAAACGGAGTTATCAGTTTAGAAGAATTTAAGCAATATCTTACCAATAAGATTTTGAATGCTTAATATAAGGAGTATTTAAAATATAAAACGTTCTGAGCAGAAAATGTCTGTTTTTAATATAAAAGTATCATTAATTCAAAGTAGCTCAGTCGAACTTTTATTAAATACTATTAATCAATAAAAATATACAAAATATCAATGCATATCTAGATGCCAATGATGCCTGTGCTTTAAAATAACTCAACATTTATTATAATTTAAATTATAATATGTCGCAAGATGAGCCTCAAAATCCAGAAGCCTATCCAAATTTTGCTAAAATTCTTAATTACTTATCATTCGAATTCGAAGATTTTCTACTTCAAATTCAGCATTTCGCTGAAGAGCTCACATTTTTAGTATCTATCGCAGAAAATGATATAACTTTTTCCACTAATTGCCTAGATGTAATTAATCAAACTAAAGCAACACTTGCAAAAGTTGACCATTGTGAAATAAAAACTTCAAAAATACTGGATATATTTTCTGTTCTCACAAAAGAAATAGATAATCAAATAGAAAAATCTTTAAAACATATAAAAGTTTGTCAAACTGAAATTAGTCAGATTTATTTTTTTCTCAACGATTTTATATCTGAAGAATCGCTTAATTTAATTGGTGCTGTTAAAGATATGATTTCAGAAACTAAAGTTATATTTGAAAATTTTAATTGGAAAGAAGATATCTCAGCTGAAGAAAATTGTTTTACAAAAAAGATTCCAAAAATAACTTTCTCACATTCTATCAATTCACATGAATGCAAAATACCACAGCAGTTAGGGCAAATACACTTAAATCTTCAAAACAACGAAACTAAAATATATAAGAAGAATCCAAATTTGATTGCCGAAGTTTTTAACTATAATGCTCAAATTTTAGCCAATGCAAATAATATGCAAAAAGTGTTACTTTATTTAAAAATTATTTTAGAAAATACAGAAAAACAAATAAAAACTATTATTGAGCAAACTTATTTGAAGCATGAATCATATAGCCATAAAGGTAATATTCATCCTTATATGAAGGATAGAATATATGATGAAGATAAATATACATTATTTTTAGAAGAATTAACTGAAAACTACAATCGATTTTCTGAAGAACTATTAAAGCTCAACTCATATATTATGAATTTTGGGAATCAATTTGCAATCTCTCAAATGTCGTTTATTCCAGTGAAAGACTTATTATCTTATGTTATTGGAAAAAGAACTGTTCTTGATAAGCTGAAGCTGATATATAATAATGCAAGCAAAATCTCTGATTTAATGAGAATTCTATCTGAACAGAATGAAGATAATCAAACTATTAAAGGAATTATAAAAGATTCTAAGATAAATCAAATTAGAGATAGTGGAAACTTTAATGAAGAAAATTTTCATAGGTTCAGCATATTAAGAAGGACTAGTACCATTGTTTCCCAAACACTTCATGGGAAAATGCATAACAACATTTTATATGCACTTTTTCACATGAAAGCCTCAATTTTGAAGAAGATTCAGCTGCACTCTTTAGTCGTAGAAATGAATAATAGCAGGACACAGCTTGTGATGAGCATGAAAAAGCATATCAAAAAGAAAGGAGTAGATTCGAAAGCATGAGAGAAAAAGTTAAAAATACTCACTATCAAAAAGTTTAACTTTGAAGCAATAGAAAATAAAATAAAGCACTCTGAAGGGATAAACGTAGCAGGCTATCATTCTTATAATTCAAGTTGAGACCTGCAATGCATAAACGAAGATGAAAGTCACCAGAAGCTTTGCAATAATGATTCAATTGGAAGTCAAAGTCATAGCTCAGGTAGTATTTCATCATCAAGCATATATGCAGAAAGCTTGCTATCTGATACTGAAATTAGAGATAAATCATCAACTCAGCCTTTTGATAGAAATAAGATGAACTATAAACCTTTAGGAAAAAGTCAGATTGATTCTGACACTCTGGATCATCTGGTGGGTATTCTGAATAAAGAAGTTAAAAAAATACACTCAAATGGAGTTGGAGGCTGAAAAAAGCGACTTAAAGATTTAAATAATATTGAGTCCAAAAATGATTTTGTTCCTGCCACAAAGATGCATTTATTGCAAAGAGTCTCTAATGCTAATCTAGTCAAGGAAAGACCTTCAAAGCTACTAATAATGAGAAGGTCTACAACCCCTGAAATTCCAAATATCATTCAGCTTCAAGCTCAATTTACAGCTCGAGAATCAACAGTTTCCACAACGCCTCAGCCAACATGTCTGCCACATTTCACTGATGAAGATGCAACACCGAGCAGAATTAGAAGGATCACAAAGCCAAATAAACCACCCCCATTGGCACTGAGAAATAATAAATTTTCAGCTCAAGAAGTTATCAGAAAATTAAAGAAAACCCTTTATGGTGAAAAATTTTCTGCAGACATATTGGAAAAGAAAAAAAGTGAAGAAAATAATTTAACCAAATGTTTTGAGACTCAAAATAAGCCAAATTCAAATATGAAAAAAGGGATGAAATTTTATAACTGTGCAGATGCTTCAATAAAGCGAAGGATTCTACAAATTGATAGAGACAGATCACTTTCTCCTATTGATAAACTGCAAACAATGAGAGATGAATTTGAACACAATAAAAAGAAAAGCCCAATGTCTCAGAGAGGAAAAATTTCACTTATGAAAATAAAAGGAAAGGATTCATATTTAATGTCAATGACTTAATGAAGCTTTTGCTTTATACTTAGCAGTAAATTGGCTTTACTTTATGAGATTTAAAAAATAAAGTTGAAAATTGAGTAATAAAATTATATAATAATATTTATGTCTAATCTTAGGATATGTCTAAATATAAATTTATATTATTATCTTTACATATATTGCCCAACTAAACATTCAAATGAATTTCTTTATAGAGTTAAGCATCTACATTTATGCAATGAATTCGGAAACTTAAAATGAGTTTTATTATCGATTAAATTCCAAGCCGAAATGCCCACAATTCGATTATCATGGTAAAATTCACTTAGCAACGACGTGTTTATAGGACTAGCTATCTTTTATGCAGGCGCTGAACTGGTAATTGCATGAAGCGACTTTCAGTAAGTTTTATTTAGATATTGTTCCAAGCCAATTCACATTTGACTTCTCATATCGTGTTTGATTCTTGGTCTATTTAGGCTTGCTCATGCTTTGGGAGATCCTGATGCTGATGAAATGAATGAACCATGGTGCTTTAAGCTGTTTACCAGCAATTCTGGCTTCAGATCATGCATTGTTGTAGGAATTCTCTATCCATTTTTCTTATGCTGGATACTTTTAGGAACATTTTGGTATGCAGAAGTTGAATCAAAAGACGCAGATCTAAGCATAACTGAAAATGCAAATCAACGATGCTTTAAAGATCAGCAACAAAGCTGATATTTTGTATTATGACTTATGATTTTTTATGTATGGATAATTGCTTACACGACTTCTATAATGATATCAGCAATGGTTTATTTCAGAAACAGAGACATAAGAGGACAATATGTCAGATTGACAGAACAATATGGAGATGACCCAGCCCCAAGGCTAAGTCCTCACATGCAGGGTTTGTCACCAGGGTCAATTTTGAGGTTCAATGTTGAAACTATTAAAACACCTGAAGCAAATATAAACCAGTGTACAGTGTGCTTGGAAGATTTCAGAGCGAGAGAAAAAGTAAGGATCATGCCGTGTGGACACAGGTTTCATCTGCAATGCATTGATGTGTGGCTTATGAGACAGAGTAATTGTCCAAACTGCAAGAGAGATTTGAGAGCAAATAGAGAAGCAATGCCTTTAATACCAATATAATATTTATTTATGAATTATATAATTGATAAAACGATATTAATGATATTATCAATAAGCATAATTATTAATATTAAATATTGATTTTTAAATTAAAATAGTTGAAATATTTTAGCATAATTGGCATCGAAAGGACGATTCATGTTATCCTAGAAACTGTTGGGCATATAATGAATACATCTTTTGACAACATTCTAAATTTAAATTCGTTTGAGTTAGTTCAATTAATTCTGTACTTCACAAAGGTTCAATATTCAGTATCTTTCTACTGGAAGCAATAAAACTCAATGCCAACTCATCTGCCGAATATACCAAAAAACTTGACTCTTGAAGGCATAAATCTGCAAAAAATTCGCTATATTTTCTCACATTTCTTACAGCTTTGCCTTTATCTTTCGTTTTAAAAGAATCTGAATCAAAAATGCATCCAACTGACATATAAAACTCCAGAAAATGTAGTGGGGTTGCTCTGTGAGCTCTTCAGTCAATACTATCCAAAACCTCCAGTTCTATTTGCTTCAGCCGGTTGTATGGAATTTTTGTAAATCTTGCAATATCTTTAATTTCTAATGCATCATCTATTAGCTCTTCACACTTTGAAGCTATTACAAGTGAGATTAATGCAACCCCTTGATATTGAACTACAGGGATTTCAATTGTTGACAAGCTTGTATCCATTATATATATAGCGCTATGGATAGTAAGAACTTTGACATCAAGACTTTCTCCTATTTCAAATATTCATTCAATGAGAACTTTTCGATAAAGCAAATAAGGAGAAGAGATTGAAAACCTGTTGAATCTTTGCAAATCGCGAAGTTCATTGAGTATATCTTTTGGTGAAAAATGCAATTCTGAGTGATATTCTTGCTCTCTTATAGCATTTGATCCAGATGAAGATAAAAATGCTCCACAGGCTATACAAAATCTGACTCCTTTGTGATAGTTCTTTGAGTGTGTGCAAATCATTAATTCTGAATATTTTGATTAATTTAAATTATATAATCCATGAAGATTTTTTTGATGAATTTCGCAATAAAGTGCTTGAGATTTAAAATCTTAGAATGCTGCTGAAATGATTTAAATTATAAACAAAACTATCATTGAAATTTTCTATTATCTTTTTATTAATGTCTTCAATTAAGGATGAAATAGCTTAATCTGGCCGTTTTTCATTTATCAAATCATAAGATTTCGCTCTCGAAAAAGAATCAATAGCGCTCAGTAGAGCTTCTCTTCCTTGTCTAATCAGTCCAACTGGAATTTTATTATCAGGGCACAGCCCTTTAAGTCTTAAAATAACCTCTTGTTCTTCTCTCACAGTCCTGAAAATTCTTATCATTTTGTTAATTGCTGTCACTTTAGCCCTCATAACCTCTTCTTTATTATCTTTATAGTCCGCTTTAAATTTCTTAACTCTTTCCCCAGCAATCGACGTTCTTTTTACTAATGGCTCATTATCACTAGTATTTTGCAGCACCACATTTTCCATTATTTCCATCACTTTCTCAATGATAAAAGGCAAACTTCACTCAAAACCCAGCATAAAATCAGGCAAAATATAAGGGTGTGCGGTATAATTAAACTGCTGAATATTCAATTGATTATTTTCAAACTTCAAAATCGCAGCTTTGTTATTATAAACATCACAATAGTTTGGAGCAGAAAATATCGTAATAACTGATGGAAATTCGTTAGCTCCATGCCATCTATGCATTTTAAATCCGTCTTTTTGGACTTCATGTGCTCTAAGAACAGCAATAAGTTTTGATTTTTGCAAAAAAGAGTTAAGTGCAGTTATACCAAAATAATAAGCACATCCCCTCACTCCATTATCTGCATATACCTCTGGGCAAACTCCTTGTTCATGATCAACAGGGTCACTTCATAAAATATCACAAAAAATTCCTGTCTTGGGTGGCTCTGTAAATCTATTGAATTTTGATAAATCTTGCACATTGATAAGATCAGGTGATAGCCCTCCATGAACTGCTAAAAATTTATTGTTAACTATGCAAGCTATTGGAAGAGCGTCAAAGCTTTCCATGATTGCGTTATAGATTTCTATGTCAAACTTGTGTAGGCACTCACTTCTGAAGTTAAAATGGCTTGTAATTTGTCGGCATTCATGGTTTCCACGAAGAAGGTAGACATTTTGCTTGAAATTCAACTTGAGAGCATATAAGAGCAGCACAACTTCTATTGAAAAATAACCTCGGTCGACATAATCGCCTAGAAAGAGATGCTTGAAACGAGAAAAGTCGCCTTCTGATTCAAGAAGCTGCAAAAGATCATAAAATTGGCCATGGATGTCACCAATAACGTTAATAGGCTCTTTTAATTCAAGGACGTTGTTTTCTCTTCTAAATGTGTCAGTGGCTTGTCTAATCAATAAAAGACAATCTTGTTTCGATAACCTCCCTTCAGAAGCTAAATGATTTCGTAATTTAGTTCAGTCAGGAGGATATGCAATGCCTCGTGGATATAATTGAGATCGTTCTAAAGGCCTGTGTGGAGGTGGATCTAAATCCGATACAACTCTGTCATGTAAAGGATTTAAAAGAGGTTCCATTTTAGGAGTTTATAAAAGGTAATGCCCAATATTTCAAAAGTATGATGTGGCTCTATGCTAAATCGGCTATTGTATTGCTCATTATCTTATTTTAAAAGCATTCTTATAATATTTAATAGTTTAAACTTATATTTCTGGAAATAAAATTAAATTATAGCTTATATCTGTAAATTATATTTATTTATTCCCAACACAAATATTTAAAATTGGGACTCTGAACTATAAATACGGATAAATTTTAAGTATCCACAAGTATTTTAGCTATCAAAAAACGCAAATTTAATATACTTTTTTTTATTGAGATTAATGGGTTGTGGAACAAGTAAAAAGGAAATTAACTCCCAAGCATTGAGGATTTCTACAGTGGCTGAGCTGAGAGTCCAGCCTTCCAGCTTTGTTGTTGAAAACGAGCATAGGTTTCAAGATGTTTATAGATTAGGCAAAAAATTAGGATCTGGAGCTTTTGGAGATGTCAAACTGTGCTCGCACGTAATAACAGGTATAGAGCGAGCTGTTAAAATTTTTCGAAAAGACCTAGCAGTGGAGCCAGATAAACAAAGAATTCTTATGAATGAGCTTGACACCCTTAAAATATTGGACCATCCCAATATAATCAGAATTTATGAATTTTTTGAAGACTCAATGAGATTTTACATTGTGATGGAAAATTGCAAAGGTGGTGAATTATTTGCAGAAATTATTAAAAGGCAAAACTTTAATGAGCTGCAAGCTGCACAAATTATGTGTCAGCTATTTTCTGCAGTTTTATATCTTCATGATATAGGGGTAGTTCATAGAGATATAAAACCTGAAAACATTTTACTAGAGGAAGAAGGCGATATTTCCAACATAAAGCTTATTGATTTTGGAGCAAGTGCGAGATTTATGAGAGGTCAATTAATAAAAGGCACATTGGGAACAGCTTATTATATTTCTCCAGAAGTTCTTTCTGGAACATATAATGAGAAATGCGATATGTGGAGCTGTGGAGTGATTCTTTATATTTTGCTTTGTGGACATCCTCCTTTTGACGGCAAAACAGATGAAGAAATCATTGAGTGTGTGAAAAGAGGAAAATTTACATTTAAGGGAGAGATATGGAAATCTGTTTCCAGTGCAGCTAAAAATATGATTTCTGAGTTGTTATGTCCAGCTTCTGTAAGATTATCAGCTTCTCAAGCACTTGCTCATCCTTGAATGACAAGAAATGTTTCAGTTGCGTCCCCAGAGCCTGAATTAATTCAATCAGCATTGTTAAGTCTTCAACAATTTCATGCCTCAAGTAAGTTAAAAGATGCAATAAATGCTTATATAACAACTCAGTGCATTTCTCTGAAAGATACAAAAATGTTGCGTGACATTTTTCAAGCCATCGACACAAATCACGATGGAAAGCTAAGCAGAGAAGAGCTAATGTCCCAATTCATGAAAATTATGGGTGCTGAAGCAGCTGATGAAGAGGTGAGTAGAATTATGGCAGAAGTTGATACAGATCACAGTGGATTTATTGACTATTCTGAATTTTTGAAAGCCACAATGGATAGGAAAATTTTGGTATCAGCAGAAAATATGAAGGCTGCATTTGATGCATTCGACAAAGATGGAAATCAATCGATTTCTGCGCAAGAGATAAAGAGAATGCTAGAAGGAAAAGCTTCTTCAGAAAATAAAGTTTGGGCGACAATAATTGGTGAAGTAGACGAAAATAAAGATGGGGAAATTGATTTTAATGAGTTTCAAAAAATTGTACTTAGTCATGTGTAAGCTATGGGTCTAGTATGGATTATATATATTAATTAATCAGAATTTAATCACAACTCTCTCTTATTTTATTAAAAATCTGTTTATGATTCCAAGGGTAAAGCCAACGTAGATATGCTCAAATTCTTATATTGCATAAATAATATGAGGATTCGAAATTTGGATTAATCAATAAGATTTAAAAATCGGTAAAATGGCTATTATAAAAAATTCTTTTTGTTATTTGTCTATTATTTTTATAAGCATTGAATCAATAAATTAATCTGTAATATTGTTTTAATTACAAAATTTATCTTTATATTTTTCTCAAAATAGATACACTCTAGTATCAAATATTTCAAGATTTGAGTATTAAAAATATGTTGCTCAAAACCCCATCTCCCCATAGCCAACAGCTCTCATTAATACCAATTATTAACAGAATTCGCGTCCGAACAACAGGCAAAAAATCTCGCAGTCCTTCTCATTCAATTCGCTCTCGAAAAAATTCAAGTCCAAAAATTAACAAATCATTCGCAGCTTATGAAGATGTTTCTCCTCTTGCAAGAATTAGAAATAATTCTCTCAGGAGACAGAATAACAGCTCTGTTTGTGAAATGCAGTCTTTTCGATCGAGAAAACAAAAATTTAAATCAGAGGTCGTTGAAGATTTATTCAACACTTTTGATTCTCAGATTGAAACTGCAAAAGATGCAATAAAAGATAAACACTTTTCAAAAGCTAAAGGATTTTTAAAAGACATTCTCATGGTTGATCCTGACAATGTAGCTGCGCTTTATAATAAAGCGATCTGCCATGCAAATTTATATGAATATGAGTCCGCGATTTCAGATTTTCATGCAGTATTCAAACTGAATCCAAAATATTCTAAAAATGCGTATTTGGAGATAAGCAAGTGCTATACAGCACTCAATGATGTAAATTCTGCATTGAAATGAATTTCGAATGGACTTTCGAAATTTCCCAAATTCTCTGAAGGATATATAGATAGAGGCTATCTTTACTTGAAGCAAGGAAAGCATGAAAAAGCCTTGAAAGATTTTTCTCAAGCTTTGAAGCTAAATTTCAATAAGGCCCAAGCATTTCTTGCAATGGCAGATTGTTTTTTTGGAATCGGTGATAATGAATCCGCAGTGAAGATTTTGACGAAAGCTTTAGCTCTTGAAGATTGCCCTCCAGAAGCCGCTTTAAAAAGAGCCAAAATTTATAATTCAATTGGCAATTTTACTGAAGCTATTGAAGACATAGACCTCTTTCTCTCTTTAAAGCCAGGAAGCCCAGAAGCAAATTTCGAAAAAGGATTAATCATGCTTAAAACCAATAAAATATCCGATGCAACCTTATGCTTTGAGCAATGTATAAAATTTGATAAAGATAGATCATATTTTTGTCAAGCAATATTTCACCTAGGCACTATAAAAATCAAGGAAAAAGATTTTTATGGAGCTTTGTATACATTTAAAAGAATAAACACAGAAGATGAAGATCAGAATCAAAAAAGCTTAAGAATTTATGCTGAGTCAGTGATAGAACTAATCAAGCGAAATTTTGAAGTAGGAATAAAATCATTTTCAAAACTAATAAAAAGAAATGATAGTGTCATTAATGAATACTTAAGCAGCTGCTATAATTGCCGAGCCTATGGATATATTATGCAGAGAAATTACGATAAAGCTTTGAAAGATTTTAGAAAATCCTGCCTGATTGCAAAGCTTGATAAGCCTTCAAAATTTAACCAGTGCCTATGCTTAGGAATGAAATTAATCATTGAAGATGATGTCAAGCAGGCTGCACAACAGTTTAAAAAAGCTCATAAATTATTTCCCAGAAATCCAGACCCTTATATTTTAAATGCATCTTTATTGCTTTGCCATGTAAAAAATGAGAGCACTGATCATAAGAAAACTCTGAAGATGGTCAATGATCTTGTAGAAAAAGCACTGAAAGGCCGCGAGCATGATTATGAAATACTATATTATCGAGCGATAATAAAATATTTAAACAGAGACTGATCTGTAGGGCTAGATAGTATTAATAATGCTATTTCAGAGTCAGAAAATAATGAGGCAGAACATTATCTTCTGAGAGGGCTTATCTATGGAAGTCTAGGGCTGTATAAAGAAGCCATTGATGATTTCTCTGTTTGTACCCAAATCGATGAATCTTTCAAAGATGCATATTATTACAGAGCTAGGTGCTTATTTCTTAGCGGAGATTCCAATAAAGCCTTTGAAGATTTTCAAAAGTACATTAATGAAAATAACGATGATCCCCAAACTCATATACAAGCTGGAAATATTTTTATGATTATTGGCTCAGTTCAAGATGCAATAAATGCTTTTAATTTTGCAAATAGTCTTAATTTTAGCTATGAAACAAGCTATCAAATTGGAATGTGCCAAATAATTCTCAACAATTTAGATGAAGCGTATAATGAGCTACATAAAATTTCAAACCTAAAGCCAGGTAAATCATTGCAGCAAGATCTTTGTTTATTAAAATACCTAAAGGAGCTTCTAGATAAGCCATTCGATAAATCAAACTTCGCAAAAGCCAATCTGTATATATCTGAGTTATTAGAAGATGATAACAGAGAGATATTCGATAATAAAAGTTTACGACTTTTGAAAGGCGTCTTTCTTATGTACTCTGAGCTGTACGACCAAGCCATCTATGAATTTCAAACAATTTTAGACACAATCCAAGTTGACAATATCGAAAACCTGCCTCCTGAAGACGCAATTACCATTGAAGAAGAAAATTGTGAAGTCCTCTATAACATCGCAGTTTGTAATATTAGTGTAAAGCAAATTTAGTTAAACCCCAATCACGCTTTGCTGATTTTCCAAGATTTGTCAGAAATTCTTAACAATCAGCATCGAGGAAGCATGCTATTTTTAGCAGGCGTTGTAGAGAAGTCTTTGAATAATACAGAGTCAAGTGAAAAATATTTCAACGAGTCTTTATTATGCGACCCTTCTTTGTATAGTAATTTCAGCAGCAATAAATCGTCTATTGTTCTTCCATTAAATACCAGTAACCCTTTTGCTTTATTATTCCCTTTGATAGATTTACCGTTTCAAAGTATGCCAAAGATCCAGATAAGGCCTTCAGTATCATTGCCAAGAATTAAAGTGCCAGTAATGAAGTTTGAGGTGGAAGAAAAGGCAAAGCAGCTTCTGAGCATTGAAAAATTGAAATTGAAATTAGAAGCGCCTTGACTTAATAGGGTCCATGGGTCAATACAGTTTACTGATGAAGTTATTACTTTGGAAAATGAACCAAGTGATGGGTCTGAAGAAGAAACAGCAGCGAATGTTACAAATGTAACAGAGATAGAAACAGCAACTGAGATCAACCCACGAAAAATTAAATCAATGACTCCACTTAAGAGCTCTTTGACTCCTTCGTAAAATCATAAGTGAAATATTACACATAATAAATATAAAATGTTTATAATTGGTATAATTTCTGAAAGAGAGACTGAATAAAGGAGATAGAAAAATGGCGAATTATTTCAGACTGTGTAAAATAGAATCTAAAATATTAAAATCCTCTTTGAGAAATCAATAATTGAACTGATCTTTATTCTCTCAGATTTTATTGACCATCATTAAAAGCTTTATTATAAATTATAATAATTTGAGTTATGTGTATATTTCTAGATTGTAAAATAATAATCTTTAGCTGAAATTATAATTCTCCCTTATTTTAGCACTAAATTATAATAAATGTCTTTAATAAGACTTGCAGCTTTAGTTATGTTATTGGCAGCAATAACCTCGATGACAGTCACTCAGTCAAAACTAAGCAAATATTTGAAAGGAGTTGACATGTGCTCTACGTGCGTAACGTTTGGTAATGAAAATTTAAGTCAATTATACCAAAACGTAACAGGGCCATCACTTCCATCAAATTGCACTATTTTATGCAAAGACCTTGCAGACTCTTTAACTTACCAAATTTGCATTTATTTATGTTCCGGAGCAGGCTTAAGCCCATTTATTTCAGATGTCCAGAAGGCCAATCCAGATCCAATTTACTTTTGTGAGCTATTAAACTCCTGCCCAACAATCGTAGGAGGAGCTGCAAGCATTTCCAACACTTATGTAGTCCCTACCTCAGGAACTATTGGAACCACCTTTAAAGTTGAGATGACTTTTGCTGTTACGAATACAACAGGGACTGGACAAGTAAAACTGACTGTCAATCCTCCAGATACGACACTGGCACCGTTTTCATCTTCCTATTTAAATG
>CATKHM010000799.1:0-13767 GCA_949751825.1 Blepharisma undulans | reverse complement strand
TTTTTGCAGCTTTTACCCAATCCAAAAGTGGCTCCTTTATAAACACTTCACAACAGTCCAATATCAAGTTTTTGTGTTTTCTAAGGCTTTTAAGCACATATATCATAGCATGTCTAAGCTCTCCTTGCAAACCTTCAGGGCTAAGAACAGCAATTAGCTGTCTTGTCAGCCTAAAAGGTATGAGCTCAGGGATACCTAAAGATACCCCATTTCCAAACGCAATGCCAAAATCAATAGCCAGCAGCCCTCCATCAGACCTATCAAGCAAAAAGTTTTCTAAATGTCTATCTCCAATCCCTAGAATATATCCACAAATGCTAATTGCGGCTAAGGAATGTATAAATTGTTTTCTGACATATACGAAACTTTCTGGGGTCGTGCTCAAGCCTAATAAAACTTGTCTAATTAAATCCCAAGGAACCAAGCTTTCTTGAATTTTGAAGTTTTTCACGATTTCATCTGAGCTTGACCCAAGCAGAATCAAGTGTTTGTCCACAATTCCAGTGCCTTGTATATTAGATGATAAAGAGCTAATCCAAGACAGCCTGTTTTTATTAGCATCTGACGAGTCTAAATCATTAATTCGATAATGCCTGGCTAATTCTTTATTTATCCATTTTTTCAGAGGGTCTGTATTAGGCACCCATTCAACAATACCCAACCGTTTATTCATAGGAACCACATTGAAGGTTTTTAGAGTAATTCCAAGTCTTGCACAATCAGGGTCATTTTTAAATATTTGATTCATCAATGAAAAAAGCTGTTCAATCCTTTGATCAAGTCTTAAATCTTCTCCCCCTTTTACCAAAGCTAAATATTCTTTTTCATCTGACCCATGCATTCCTAGCCTTTTAGGTCTTCTTAGAGAGTTTAAGATAAGCAAATTTTGGTTAAAAGAAACAATGCTAACTTCGCCTCCTTTATAAGGCTCATGTAAGCCTGAGTGTTGGCCTGGGATATAAATAGGATGGCCTTTATGTTCTGTTATATCGTAATCTGCTAATCATTCAGAAAAAGCGTTGAGTTTCTCGTTACCATGGCTAAGCTGTCTTTGAGTTTCTAGGATTTTCTTGTGGGAAGCGCCAATCACAACGTTAAATTGGTCGAAATTCATTTGGGAAATTTTGACTCCTGATTTTCCAAAGTATTTAATAAAGACATTTCTTCAGTCATTGGCGAATTTACGATTATAGGCACCAAGGGATCGGTCAAGCAAAGGATGCTCTTCATCAAATACAGACTCGAACATCTGGTTGGATAAATATTCAATATAGGCTCTATTAGGCTCAGGCTCTTCTAAGGCTTCTTTTATGTTGTCGTAAAAGTATTTGTAACGGTGTTCAGGATGTGACAGACATTCCAAGGCGGCTATAAATGCATCTAAATGATTGTAATTTTGAAATGCTGCTTCTAGTAGCAAATATGTCGCATTTTTCTTAACTGTTCTATTTTTCTCAAACTGACTTGAACAGTCAGAAGATGTAAAGCACTTAAACGGATAAAAAACTGTCTGTGGATACTGCTGTACCAATTTATGTACTGCTTCTGCCAGTGCACTTGATTCCTCCTTATCTAAAATTGCTAAAATCTGTGAAATCCATCTAATAAGCATTCATGCAGGCACTTGTGCCAACAAATTACTAAAAACTTCCATCAAGTTTCTATACTTCAGCAATTCTAAAAGCCTTGGAAACAAGTCATGGGCTCTTGAACTTCCTAAGGCCATAGCTTCTAACACAGCAACCACTATATTTCTTGCCAACATTTCAGGCTGTATCCCCATTCTATTAAAACAAACACCCAAAATATTCCTTTTTTCATCATTTTCGTGCTCAAATTCGCGTAATAACATGTCACAAAATTGAGCGAATTTCATTTTATTTTTTATTGTATTTTGTGATTGAGACAAGAAATCATAAGCGGACTTTGCAGAATTTGGGAGGGTTGCAGCGATATCTTGAGAGCCTTTTTCAAGAAGAATGCGTGTTTGGATACGATAAAGCTGTCCTTTAAGGAAAGAGAAGGCAGCTTGCTGAGCTTGGTCGATTTGTTGAGCGTCAGCTGTATTTATGAGTTTTTTGAATTCTTCAGAGATGACAGGGACATCCATAAGAAAGGCTGATTTTTCAAGCTGTTTGGCTTTGAGACGAAGAACAGGAGAGAATAAAGAAAGGTCGGTGACTCGCTTGTTTTCTCGTTTTCTCATGCCTTCTCTAAGATAACGTTCAGCAATATCAAACCAGCCAAGTCTCAAAGGACATTCAGCAGTATCTGCATAGAGAACAGATTTAAACTCTTTCAGTTCCTGATTTTCTATTTGTTGTTTCGTCTTAATCTTGTCATAAAAAAGCACTCTTGAATACAAAATATCATCCCACACATTTAATTCATCATAATAAACTGATGGCTTCCTTTCTTTCCATCCCATAAATGTCGACTGAATCCTTTCCACATACTCATCAGCTGTTTCTTCTTTTTTCTCCCCAAAAATCTGAATAAACTCAAAGCACTCATAGATTTTTTGCACTTTTTGTATCAATTTATGCTTAGCTGAGCTCGAAAGTGCATTCAGGCCTTGCCAGCTTTCTACAAACCGAGAGAACTCTTCATCAAGATAATATCTTGTCCTGTCAGCATCATCTTGGGTAATACTGAGGATTGCCATTTCATAAGCATAGACATTGTAAAGAGAGGCTGGAGGGGCATTGTTCATTAAATCAGTGAGTTCTCCAAATTCATCCAGTCTTAGCAAAGATCTTATTTTCAATGTTGATACATCAGCTTGAACGTTGTTTTTGAGCTCTTCCCATTTTCCTAATAATGCTAATGAGTCTAAGTATTCTTTTTTTACCTCTTCAAGCAAATCAGCGTCAAGGCCGCCGTCTTGAGCTAAAATATTAGCGAAATCTCGAGCTGCAGGATTTATTTCTCCTCTGATTTTCAAGCCCAATGTATCTCTAAACAGCGCAGATAGCTGAGAGCCCTCTTGCTGTGTTACTTGCAGCCATATTCCTCTGACAGCATCTAAATCTCCCATAGATTCATACACCTTTGTAAGGGCAATTCATAGTCTTCTGGTCTGCTGCGAAATTTCTGGCTTTTCAGTACCACTGATCGCCTGAATCACTTTTCTTTTTTTAGGCTGAGCGGGTTCTTCATTTCTCAAAATACATTCTTGCAACAGCATTATAGCACTTTGATAACAAAATCCTTTGATTCCACTGTTAGAAATGCTTTGTGAATTCAATTCCTGCACAAGTTCTCCATTGACTGACACTATATCTCGCAACGTCCTATGGACACAAGATATCACTGATGGTTCAAATTTTTCGCTTGATTCTAATACTCTGCCAAGTCCTCTAACAATACGATGTTTTGAGTCATTGCTGATCCCTTCTTTGCAAAGTCCTGCACATAAAGCAGTCCATACATGTCCTGCAACTTCAGAATCAAGCCTTGATAAAGTCACCAATGGCAAAATTAAGTCTTTGGCTGTTATTTGTATATCAGGAAAGTCACCTGTTCTGTATTTTCTCATAGTATTTACTATTCTTGCTCTTTGTTCTTTACTGCGCTGCTCAATTCTTTCCATTTGTTTCTTTCTTAGAGACACTCTTAATTCTTCTTGACTGGCTTGTGAGCCATCTATGAAGTGTCTGATTCTTTTGGGAATAGCTCTTGGAACTGCGAAGTCTGTGCTTTGACTTGACTGTGTATGCAACTTTTGAGAAAATTTTCTTTCTTCTTCATATTGGAAATAGCTGGGAGAAAAAATAGGAGTCATAGGAAAAGAAGCTTGGCTTTCAGACCTGATATCAGCATCTTCAAAATCAATATTTGCCAGTGGTTGATCAAATAAAATTTTATCATAATCTGTGCTTAGTTCACTCAATTTAAGGGCTAAATGAGAAGACGCCAATAGCCATAATTCTTCATAGCTTGGGCTATAAAGATCCCATAAGCACTGTGTGACTCTAACTGATAAGTCTAGACCAAGCCTTTCTTGTTGGTTCCAAAATTCTACTATATAGTCAGAAAGCTCTGGAGAAAGCTCACCAAGTGCTCGAACCAAAATTTCTTTAGCCTTTAAGCGAATTCTGCCTGCATCTTCTAGATTTGGAGCTTCATCATATGCTTTTCTCATTAGAGTATACAAGCCTTTGCGGATATCAAAATTAGGTGATGCTGAATATGCACTTAGTAAGGGGATAAATCCAGTCACAGCTTTTTTCACACTTGAGTTGAAATGAAGATCAATAAGACAAGACAAAAGCTGAAGCAGGGCAAGTCTGTGGGAGTCTTCATTATCGTTTGAAATTTTGGCGCGATCTCTATATAAATATTCAGCAAGATCTGGTAGATTCATAAAATCTGGTGATGTTTTTATATGCTCAGCATATTTTAAGACACACTTTAGCAACTGAGCTCTGGAGTTTCCCGATAAAGTCCCAAAAAATTCGCTTAATTTTCTTGCAAGAGTTTTTTGGTTTAGAATTTGTGGGTAGGCTATAGTAACTTTTTCCAATATCGCAACCATCAGTCCTATATCTTTAGTTTCTTTTTTAGCTAAAACAGCTAAAAGTTCATTTTCAAGCTCCCCTGCATTTCCATTTGCAAGCTTTTTCCCAATTACTTCAGATGCTGCCAGCATAATCTGTTTCCTATTAAACTCCAAGCATTTAATTAAGCCTTCAACAATCATGAATTCTTTATTTTCAAGCCCGTCTAGAACTCCAACCCTTTCTCCTACTGCATACCCATATATCAAAATCCCTGCCATTTTCCAAGCAATGACTCTTTTTTCTTCATCAGGCTGTGGGTCTTTGTTCATTTGTTTTTTAATCATCCCATCAATATATTTGTGCTCCAAAGTGACTTGTCCTTTTCATTTTTTTATGAGGTTATAAATGATATCTAGATTTGACTCTAAAACGGATTTGCTGGTATCTGCAGCTACACGAATTAGATAATTTGCAAATTTTGTGGCAGATCTTTCTTTGCCGAATGGGATTAGTTTTTCCCATTCATATAGAAGAAGACAAGCGACATCTCTTAAGAAATAGTGAAAACCTGTGCCGCCGTTGTTAGGCAGAGTCATGGTATTGCAGATGGGTTCAAACCATTGGTCGCCCCATTTTTCAAACGTTTTGGGTCTGTTGAGGATTATTTTTATCAAAAAAAGTTTGGTTGATAAAGAGTTATTAGGGTTGCAGAGGTCGCCATGAAGACATTGCATTCATTGGGGCATGTCGTTTCCTCAGTTCTCACTGAATAGCTGTTCCATTTTTTCAATGACTTCTAGAATTGGCTTCATAATAGACATTGAGTTGATTTCGTCTAGTTCTAGGTCAATATCAGGCTCAATTTCAGGAATTTCTATTATTTTTTTCTTTGCTGGCTTTAAGTAACTAATATCTTGAGACTGAGAAAACAATGAAGAAGTGATATAGCCAGCTGCAATACTTGTGGTTTCTTTTTTCTCTTCTTCTTTTTTCGGCTTATCTTGAATCTTCGTTCTAAAATCTGTTTGTGGTATAAATCCATAATTTTCTTTTTCCTCCATAACTGCATTCCAAACTTGGTCTTTGAATATGTAATTTAAGAAAATTTTTTCCTGGCTCTGTGTTTTTCTTATGGTTGTCATTAAGCACGCATAGCAAGCTGAGCTGAAATCCCTCAAAGCTTGATTTCCATTATCAAAATTTCCGAGCATTTCAAACCTCTCAGGTTTTTCTTTTCGGTATTTTCCACAAAATGCAATCAACTGCTTGGTCAGCTCATTTCCTTGCGATCCAGCTCCAAAAAGCATTTTATGAGTGTTCTCTTTCAGCCTCTGTGAAGGCAGTCTTGCATAAGTTTTTTCAAAAAACAGCAAAGCAAAGCGCTTTTCCATGAGTTTGAAAAAGTAATCCAAAGCATCATGAGCGTCACCTTGTTTTTCATTTAGCTTTGCTAATAGCTGGTGTGCATGAGCAATTACAAGATTTTCCAGCATTTCTTCATCACATATATCCATCATAGGCAAGAGAATCCTTTTAGCCAATCCCCATCTTAAGTTATGCTTGATATTTCTATCGATACTTGGGTTAAAAAAATGAGTCAAAAAGTCTCTAAAACTGTCTTGAAAAGTCCCTAAAGGCTCTTTAGTAATTTGATCATCAATAAAAGTATTCAAAACATGGGTAAGTTCAGCTTCGTACCCAGATTCTTCTTCTCTTATGAGTGAAAATATTAAAGTTACTGCATCAATATGATGGGTTGCCTTAACCAACTCGAAAAATCCTTTTATCAAGGACTCAAACTCATAAGTTTCTTTTCCTGGGCGCAAATTTTGAGTTCCAGTCAAAAAGTGCTGTGATTGAACCTCCATCAACAGAGGCTTTATTTCATTTCAATAGTTAGGAATCACCATTCGATAATCCCACATCATAGCGATCAAATTAATCGCTTCTCTTTTAATAGACGCCACTCTATCAGAACTCAATAAATTCTTTATTATCACTTGTATATGTTGTAGAAACTGGGGTGCTTTTTTTACAATTTCTATCCCTTCTCCGAAAATCCCCAAATGTTTACAAAAATCAAGAAAAACGCAATAGACTTTTACAATGATTTGACAGTGCTCAATGCTTGGGATCACAGAAATCATTCCCATTAGAGGCATGGCACATTCGATAAATTCATTAATAAAGTCTTTGAGAGGCAAAATTTTGGAATCTTTTACAGCAGAAGCTCCTTTTTGGAGGATTGGGATGAGGATAGGGAATAATAAATCAGCCCGAACTGAAAGACTTTTAAAGGTCAGTCGCAAAGCAGGGATTCAGTGAGAAGAAATATAGTCAAGAAGAAGCTCACTGCAGTTTTGGAACACTTTTTGGGTGGTTAGAAGGATGCTGAAATCATCATCTGATAGTTTGGTTTCTTTGAAAAAGTCAAATAAAGCTTTTCCTTTACGCAGCTGAGATTGAGTGTCCTGAGAAAGCGATTCTAACATAACTGGGAAAATTGTTTGCTGGATTGCTTTATATACAGCTTGGCCTCTATTTCCAAGGAGTGCAATAATGCGTGAAAAGCCATATAAAGATACTTTTAATAGTCTTTCTGAAGTATAAATGCTGAAATTGTTCCAGATTTCTATTATTTGTTGAGCTGTTATTGCATTAATATTCAGTATTTCCATAGCTGATTCCCTCAATCCTTCATATAATTTGCTGATTTCAGGTGTCTCAACTTGTGGGAAAATCCCAAGTTGGTTAGGACTAACTATAATTTTTATTAAAAATTCTGAATTTATCCCTGCATTTGGATAAAACTTGCAATAATCCATAGTAGACCTCAACGAATAGAGCTTTTTCGCTATATTTTCTTCAGCACATTCTCCTAATGCAAAATCAGTAAGACTTTGCTCTATAACTCTTGGATTGTGCTCTATTAACCCTTCTTTAGAAAGCCAAGTTATGCAGTCAATAATCCCTTCATATTCTTCAAAATTGTCACGATTCCCTATATCCAGCTGATTCTGTCTGCTTCATGCGACTTTATCAATTCCTATGATTTCTGCTAGTCTTCACCAGATCTTTTTAGAATTTTCTCTGCAGGCTCTTTCAGGACGTAAACATTGTTCCCAAATCCATTTTAGAAAGCTGGTAATTTCCAAAGAGTGGGCTCTCTTTGGGTTTGTTTTAAGCAGAATATTGATTTTCGCTGCACAGATATTGAGGAATTCATAAATAATTCCTTCACATGAGTTGATAATTTCTTGTGACTCTTTGTCATAATGAGAAAGCCTCATAGTTATCATGACTACATGACCTATTTCCAATAAAAATCGATCAACAAGATCATCATTATTCCCCATATGGCTAAGAATATTTCCAATACAAAGAACAGCACCAAGCCTTTTGGTGGAGTCAGGGTGGTTTGAATATGTTTCTATTCTTCTTAAAATTGATTTAAAATAGGCAACTGGGGATGCTGGCTGAGAAATGACTGAGCTAGCGAACTCTCCCATACAGCTTCCTGCGAGATTTCTCAATGCAGCATTATTAGGGCTAGATACAGCTTGCATTAAGGCATCTAGAAGAGCCATGGTCTCAGGATGTTCGTATCCTCTGGATTTTGCAAACCATCTGACTAGCTGTCTGCTTAATGGCTCAAAAACTTGTCGACTTACAGCTTCTACATCGGTAGCAAGGTTATATATAACAGGAAACAGCTTTTCATAGACTTTGGAAAAAGGGTTGGATTCTTTAGATCTTGCTCCTATCTGTGAGTTTTTTCCAAGCATATAGATGATTATAGAATGCAATAGCTCACAAGCTGCGACTCTTGTTTTTCTGTCTGTTGCATTTTCTGCCAAATGCAAAATTCTAGGCAGTGCCGGATCTAAAAATACCTCAAGCTTCATCTGGTGTAAAGGAATTGCAAATTTCACCCTGGGTTCTGCATCCCATGCTATATGAATATCTTCTACTTTTTTGGGCACAATGTAGTGAGAAAACCCACCTAAAGATCCCAGCAATTTTACTACTCTAAAAGCTACAGTTTTTCTTTTTTTTCGTATCAAAGCTTCTTCTGTGTCCCCTCCTTGGACTTCTTGACTGATTTTATCAACTGTTAAATAGCTTGATAAACAAGGTAAAATTTCAGGTAAAAATGGTTCTAAAGCATTCATTGGAATTTTTTTAGTTCAGTCATTTAATGCCGAAATCGTGCTGTGTGCTAATGGTAAATGGGCTAGGCCTAATGATAAAGCTTTTACTATCACGGGAACCCATATAGGCAAATTATTTTCTTCAGGGGAATAAATTAAGCTTACAGGACAAGCTAAGCATACTTCAAGACAGCTGCCTAATAAAGCGTCATGAAAGCCTTGCATTCTTTTGATTAAGCTTTTGATTGTTTCTGAAATAATTTTTCTTTCATGTGGTAAGGTAGCTAAAAAGTCTGTTTTGCTGCAAACAGTCATTATGACTGTTAAAAAGCTGTATAAAGATGGTAGCAAAGGAAGTTCAGATGATTTTTTATTAACTAAATCCACATAAGGCATAATCCAACCCGTCAACCTTGGAGCCATGACTTTAAAAAAATGTTTGGCAAAGTCACTTGCCTGATAAAAAAATTGTTGCTCCTCAGGACTATTAGCCACAATTTCAGTATCCGCTAAATTTCCTTTGATGGAGTATTGCAAATCCAATGTTTGAAGAATATTCAAAAAAAATTGCCCAACCTCATCAACAATATGCTGTATTAAAACTTCAGTCAAGCATTCTTGGCTTAAAATTCCAGCCCAAAGCTGACTAGCCAGCTTAACTCTTTCTTCTGGATTCTCAATATCTTCAGGAATAGTTAAAAGCTCACTCATTGCTCTGGTCACAAAAATCTTTATCCATGGCCCAAACTGTCCTCCTTGCAGATATAAAGATGAAAAAAGCTGGGCTATGGACTGATACATCAAAAACCTATATTTCTTTATCAAGGTCATATTTCGTTTAAAAATCTCTAAAGTCACCTTTGAAAAATGCATTAAGATATGCTCAGGGATTATAGTAAGTGATCTTGCAATATCAGCATATGATAGTAAAAAGGAAGCCAAAGATTTTTGTTTAAGCATTACAGCTTTGAAGCTTTCTTCTTCTATCTCTTCTTGGGAAAACAAATAAGTTTCGCTAAGCTCGACGATTTTATCTAAAAGATCTTTTAAGTAATCTTCGCCTCGGAATTTTACAATTGCTTGGGAGAAAACCCCAAGAGCTCTTAAGGTGTTAGGATAGCCTTGGGTGCCTTGAGGAGTTTCTACTTGTTTTCTCAATATTTTTAATATATACTCAAAAGTATGCATGTGAGCTGGTGCTTCTCCAGACAAAGTGTCAGCTAACACCATTAAACATTGTTCGCAGCAGTCTTGCGCTAGATATTTTATAGAATAAGCTCCCGTTTTAGCTAAATCATTTAGTGTATTAAAAATCTGTATTGCGTTTTCTGTTATCAGCTCTGCGAAAACAGTTGAATTCATTGAAATAACCTTCATTGCTGCTTTAGGGATCATATATCTCGACTCAATTGGCTGCATCAAGGCTTTTGCATATCCAAACAGCTCTATCAAAACTTCTTGTGAATAGTTAAAGCTTTTTAGTCCATATGCCAAGCCTTTCATCATGCCCGCTAATGCTCGTTCTTCAGTCTTCTGGCCTTTATTGATTTCTGTTCTTATTCTTATATGAATAAGCTGTTGGATTTCAGGAATGCGGTGCTGTAAGTCTACTTCGAAATGGGAAACCAATAGGCCAAGCATGTTATAAATTGCACCTCTAAGTGTCGATCCCATGGTTTTTTCTTCTGTTTTCAGCTTGTTGTCCAGCAAAATTGTAATCATTCCTTCAGGATCGAGGATATCTTTAAGCTTGGTCGCCACAAAAGTCTCGAGCAGCTTAATTAGAGGCCTGAGAGCAGCTTCTTTGACCATACTTGACTTGGTTGATTTTGCCATCAATTGGATGCAAACTTCTTTAATTTCGGGGATATATTCATTAATTGTATTTGAACGAGTCTTAATATAGTCTGAAACTAAATCAAGAGAGTTACTCATGGTTTTTCATATCAGTCTGTCAGGCTCTTCACGATGGGTTTTGATGAAGTTTAACAAAGAAATATCGGAATTCAATAGTTTGGAAGAGCAAAATGCTACTTGAGCGGGGCTGAGATTTGGATTTAAAACCAAGCTTCGAAGTTCTCCAAGAATGCTTTCAGCATCTGTAAAAGATAAGGCATGCAATGCTCTGAGCAACTCTTCAACGCGCCTTTCCATTTTATAATTTATTGATAGAAATTATTCCAGGAACAAAGGACACAAACAAGAATTAATATAAGAGAAAATGCAATAGTGAAGAAATGATAATAAATGAATAAAGTAATTTTGTATGTGGCTGCATCTCTGGATGGATTTATTGCAGACATCAATGGAAAAGTGGATTGGTTATGGGTCCCGAATGATCCTGATGATATTTTGGGATATCGGAAATTGAAGAGTCGGATCGGAACTATTGTGATGGGAAGCAGAAGCTATCAGCAAGCGCTCACGTTTGGGCCTTGGGAATGGCCTGATAAGCACACTTATGTGTTTACATCGCAAAATTTCACAACTGATTTAGCGTGTGTTGAATTCATAGATCAATCACCTCAAGAGTTTATTGAAAATTTCAGAAGAGCAGAAAAGACCAAAGATATTTGGCTACTAGGAGGTGCTGCATTGGCATCTTCTTTTGCCCAGGTACGCTTGATTGATGAAATCATTCTAACAAGCGTTCCGCGAACTCTTGGAAATGGAATTTTGCTAAATTTACCTTGGAATGAATTCGCATTGCAAAGCGAAAATCAATGCATGGAAGGGCTCATTCAAAAAATTTATCTTCTAAAACAATAAATATTTATCTTTATGCATTATTAATGATTAAAGTCAATCTCTATTTAATGTTATTTTTAAATGCTTTTGATTATTAGTAGAATGAATTTTAAAATATTATAAAATCATTATTCTCATAAAGTTATTTGTAAATAAAGCTTTTAAAAGTAATTTAAAGTATATTATTTATACTAATTAGAAATAAATATAAGTCCTTCTATTTCCCATTTTTTATCCTCAAAAGCACTTCATCAACCACATCTCCATCAGTCTCAAAATAGCACAACTGAGACGATATGAAATTCTTGTGGGTCATTCCTCCTAAAACCAGTAGTTTTGATCCATGCGAAACCATGCAATGGCCCCATCTACCTTCTGGCTCACTTCCTTTGATATCAATTCTTTCCCATTTCAAGTTTTCCACATTAAACACATGCAAATCATTTAATTCTGAGCCTCCTTGGCCATATAAATCATCATTTCTGCCTCCAAAAATGTAAAGCTTATAGTTTGCTGTGCAAGCTGAGTGTGAATATCTTGGGGGAGGAGTATTTTCTGCTTTGATTTCTATTCAGTTTAAGCTGTCGTTTACGATGTGGAGACAATGAAATCAGTTGCAAGGCTTGTATTCAAAATTTAGACCTCCAAATAAGTAGAAGCCTACGTTTGAGATAGGAAATGGATTTTTGGATTGGATTTCTAATAAACTACTTTTATAATCTAAAAGCTGCTCATTGGAAAATATTCCTGTCAAAGTAGCATGTGACCTAAAGCCAGGATCATCAAATACATTTATTTCTGGAACTGATCATTCTTTTGCTTTGGAATCATATATGTATAAACAATTTGTTGTGTGACCTCTTTGGTTCATTCCTCCATAAACTACCATAAATCTTCCCAGTCTACTTGCAGCATGATTTCTTAATGCTTGAGGCAATTGGCCTGACCCTGTAAAGATTTGCCACTTTTTATCTTTCAAAGAAAGAATATTGAGTTTGGCTGTGCATCTTCTTGTTCCATCATGTGTATGAGATGCATACCCTCCAAAAACCACTAGCTTCTTCTTAAAAGCTATCATAGAGTGGCCAGCTCTCCCTTGAGGACAATACTGAGTGCTCAAAATATTCCATTTTCAGCTAATTAAATCCAGTTCTCTTACATCAGGATGCAAAATTCTGCTTTCTCCTGCATATAAATACATCTTTTCTGCCACAATTGCAACTTGGCATCCTTCTCGGCTATTTGGCATCGATCCTGATGTTAATTTTGTATCAAAAAATGCAACACTTGATTTAGGAAATGGCTTCAATAATGGACTTTCTTCTTTAAGAGAGTCCTTTTTGGCTCAATTCATATTGAAGAATGGAATATGTGAAATTTCTGTAGATATAAATTCAGTTAAGAAAGGCACCAAAAACTTTTTTGAAGGCTTCAGAGAGCCTCTGCTTCCAAAAGTAGAGTTTTTTCTTATTTTGATGAGGTTTATAGCAGATTTTGGATTTTGTGTCTCTCTTGAAGGCGAATTTTTTCAGCTTAATTGCTTCATTCTTGTCCAGTTATTTTGATTACTTGTGTTTTCAAATACATTTGTAGGTGATTTATATACCAAATTGTCAAAAGAAAAATCTTTTAACACTTGTGTGTCACTTAAATTAGCTTTTCTTCTGTGTGTCATACTCCCTTTTATGTCAATTTTCTTTTTAATTTCTATCCTACTGCTGACAACAACTTGCGATTCCAAGCTGGGGCTGTATCGAATTATTTTAAAAGGAGCAATTATCTTTTTTTGGGGTTTTTGGCCCAGAGCTTTTAAAGATTCGTGCCTTGAGTGCATTTTTATTTTTATTTAAATTTACTCTCTATTTGCAATAAAATTAATTTACTATCTTTTTCACCATACTTGCTAATTTGCTTATATATTGTATAAGAAGCCAATTATAATTCTTCTTAAGTGAGTATATTAATTTATTTGCTTTAATAATTCAATTTTTTATTAATGCTTGCACATTTTATATAGAGATATTAAATCTTTAAAAAGCTTATTGGAATTAAAGTGTTGATTTATAAATCCTCTTGGCATTTTATATATTTTTAATAGTTTTGTAAGCTTAAATAAAAAGAATTTACCCAACTATGATGTTTAATTACCACTCTTATAAGATGTAAATCATATAATGCAAAAGTACTTTAAAATTTAACTGAAATAATATTTAATTGGTGAACTAATTTATTTGGCTTTGTTAAAACTTTATTCCAAACTGATGATAATAATTATTATTATTTGATCTTCCTACGAAAAATCAAAAATGATATTTGAAGCCAAAATAAGATTTCAATCTAGTTTATATAACGGATTCTTGGATAAA
>CATKHM010000798.1:0-13774 GCA_949751825.1 Blepharisma undulans | reverse complement strand
ACAATAAGGTCATTCACAGAGATCTGAAGAGTCATAATATTTTTTTAACAAAGGACGGAGGTGTACAAGTTGGGGACTTTGGGATCTCAAAAATCCTCAATTTCAGCGATGAACTTGCTGTGACAAGCGTAGGGACTCCTTACTATTTGGCTCCTGAAATTTGTAAAGGGGAGCCGTATGACAATAAAGCAGATATATGAAGCTTGGGCTGCATTGTATATGAACTTTGTACATTAAAACGGCCATTTGAAGGAGAAAACCTTATAGCGGTTGTTAATGGAATATTAAATACAGAGCCAATTCCTATTCCAGAAAAATATAGTGAAAGCTTAAGAAATTTGATTTCATCCATGCTAAATAAAAACAAAGAACTTCGACCTTCGGCATCTGCAATTTTAGCGATGCCAAATTTTAATTTTACAGAAGAGCGTAAAGAGCTCAGCATAAACATGAGAAAAGTCAAAAAAGGCTATCAAAAAGAAATTTCTATTAATATCCCTACCCCTACTCATATTCCTCATAAATCAAATCCAATACACCCTACATCAGCTCCATCAAGCCATAAGCCTCCAGAAACTCCGATAGATTCAGCAAATATTCAAACAGTCACTCATTCACAATGTGTTAAAAAAAGTCCTCCATCGAAAAATGATGGCTCTGCGACATCAAGATCTTCACAGAGATGCTTCACTTTTTCAGAAAGCATATTAAAACAATGTCCAAGTTCTCCTATTAGACCTATGCTGATGGGAGACTTTTTAAGAAGCAAGTTGGGAGATGATATTTTTGTAAGAGTAAGAAGAGTTCTTATGAACACCAAAGATCCAGCAAAACTTATAAGTGAAGAGCCTTGAATAATTTCTGATATCTGCGGAGAAGAAAATTTGAGTATTATTGATGTGGGAATTGCATTTGATGCTTTTAATTTAGAAAACCAGGTGCCATATCCTCCAACAAGTACAAGTAAAAGGGTGAATGTAAGAACTTTTTCAAAGTTAAGTAGAAAAGCTAGCCAGTAGTTAGCTGTAAAGATATTGATATAAGTATGGTAATGTTAAATAACATTTTTTAATTTTTCAACAACGAAATTTGTAAGAAAATACATTTTTTCCACTTATTAATAATATTTCACAGAAAATGGCAGAAAACTTATCAACAATTGGATTGTCTATTATGCTTGATTTTTGTATATTTTTAGTTCTGTTTATACTATTTCTTATTTATCGAAAATTAAGAAGCCAAAATATAGACTTGGATCTTGGTGACAATGAATTTAAAGAGCCGTGCATGAATGAAGCGAAATATAGCTTATCTGAAATTTCATGGATGATAATAAAGCTATCTGATTTAGAAATATCAGGATATCTTGGAGAATGAGGATTCTTGTATATTACTCTTCATAGGTACATATTATACACATTATATTGTATTGGATTTTTTGGGTTATGCTTTCTTGCTCCAATCTATTATTATGGAAGCTCAGATTCTTATAAAGATTTAAGGCAGTATAGCATTACTCATATCATGAAAGATGACAAAGGTTTAATTTTGCCAGCATTGACAATTTTGCTTTTTTCGATTGTTGTCTACTTTTTTGCAAGACTTTATTACAAAAAAGCAGTCAATTCTGATTTTGTAACTCTGGCGGATTTGCCTCAAGATTATGTTGTTTATGTTTCAAACATTCCTAGAGCATTTGAACCGAAAGATTTTAGCCAAAAAATACATCTGTGATTGAAAAAAACTTACGGAAATGGAATTATGAACGTTTATGTAGTTCCAAATTATGAAGAAATTATTCAAGATTATAAAAAATACCAAGAACTTTCTCTCAAATTAAGCTATCTTTTGCATCAGGATCAGTTGGGATTAGAAGATATAACGGTAAAATCAATAAATGAGACCAATCCAATAAATCTTACTGAAAAAATCAGACAAAATATGGAAGAAGTTGCTGAAAAAATAAAAGTGAATATAAAAAACTCACAAAATACAAATTCAGGAGCTGCTTTTATTGTCTGTTGTAATAGATCTTTATCTAGAGAGCTTGCAGAGCCATACACTTTAAGAAACGATTTATTCCAGAGTCTAGACTGAAATAAAAATGAAACTCCTGCTCCTTCAGATATAATATGAGAAAATATAGGTACCAAGCAAAATTATCATAACTACACTGGAATTTGTGTCAATTTGCTATTTATTGTGATTTTCCTTGTAATTTTAACTCCTTCATCATTTTCTTTATATATAAGCACTGGGCTTGAAGAGTTAGGCGTTAGATCCTCTATAGGAAATGCCATTGGAATGTACTTACCATCATTATTTTTGTTGATTTATCAACAAATTATCTTACCTCGTGCAGTTTCTTATCTTGTAAAATTAGAAAAGCACTACAATGCAGCAGAAGCCACAAATAGTTGTTTAAAAAAATATTTATTTTATTTGATTTTTTACATGTTTTTATACCCAGTCCTTGGGCTTCAATTTTACCAAGTAATTGAGATGATTTTGACTTCAGAAAATGATTGAACTAATGAGCTTGCTACTAGTATTAACGCAGCTGGAGAATTTTTTACCATTTTTATGGTCCATCAAGCATTCATAAAAAATGGCCTAGATTTATTAATCCTCCCAAAATATGCAAAAGTCAAGGCAAAATCACTGAGAGCTTATACAGAAATAGAAAAAGCTTTAGCTTACAGTGCAGATGATTTTGATTTTTCAATGGAATTTGCAGTTACTTTAAATACTTTGGTTATTTGTATAAGCTTTTCTATAGTTTATCCAATCATTTTGATACCAAGTATTATTTTCTTTTTTTTTCGAGTATTTTTTACGTAGTATTATATCCATCTCCATAACCTTTTATGCGTTTATTATGTAGATATCACATCTTCAGCATATCCTATATTGTTTTCTTTGCTTTGCGGAATGGTGTTGTCAGCTTATTTCATGCAAATTATGACATCCAGTACAATGATTTTAAGTGGAAAAACTGAATGGCTCGCAGCGAATTCTGTGATAAACTCATTCGGGCTTATTTTATTAATTGCTTTAATAGTAGTGTTTTATACACTTACTGGGAAAGGAAGAAAGCCAATTTATGATGAAGAAGTAGAGGAAAAGACAGTCATTAAAATTGATCCAAAACTATATCAGCATCCAATTGATTTTTTAATTTTAAATTCAGATAGCTGTGTATAAATAAAGCTTTAAAACTTTGAAAAATAATTCACTATATCAGAAAATTTCTGGGATGAACCTGGTGTGAATCTCATATGATCATATATAAATTAAGCTACATTTTTCTTCTAAATTTAATTTTTATAATAGCTTCTTCAACTCTGCTTCAAGATCTACAGATTTTTTGGAATAAGCAATCCAAGTAAATGTCAAAATCCAAATCAAACTTAAAATGGCAATAACAATCAATGACCATCCCAAAACTAAATTTTTTCCTCCAATCCCTGTCGTTGTGCTAAAAATAATCCACTTCTCCCCATCAAAATCGCTGTAATCTTCTAAATTTGTAATATTAAGCGTCATCTTCTTCCCATCCAAGTCCCTATCAATCTTCCCATAAAGTTTCCTCACAGTTGACGTTGCTGAAGTTCTCATCCAGACCTTGAAATGTGGGTCTTCAAAGTCAATATACTGCTTTTTCTCATAATCATCAGAATTTTTGTATTTTGAATCATCGTCGGTAAACCAATGAATATCATTATCTTCAATTGTGACATTCTTACCATTTTCATCAATGAGGTAAAACTTGTCTTTAAATAAGCTATAAGCAATGAGACCGCATGGGTTTACAATTTCGTGGTCTTTGAATGTTGAAACTCCATCAAGCTTAACTATATGCTTTTCATCATCTGGATAATCGTCTGCACGAAGGTAAGGAGAGCAATATTGGCAAGCAGTAGAGTCATAAGAATCATCTGCAAGCTGCTTTTGGCAATATGATTTGACGTATTTTCGATGATTTTGGAAATAGTTTTTCAGCTCGAAATAAAAGTAGACTGGCTTTGATAACTTATCAGTGAAGTTTAATTGAATTTGGCAAGTTGTGTTATATTCTTCACAGATATCATCATAACGAGCTTTGTAATCGACGATTTGGTATGAGTAGGATAAAAGGACTGCTCCAAGTATAAGGGATATCACAAAGACAACAGCAAATATGCATATTGCACAGAGTGATGAAGGAATGCACATGATATACCGAAATTCGAGCTGTCTCCATCCTCCTTTTGGCTTCCTTGACTGTTCTTGCATTTTTGTTTATATATAGATAAATTAAAAATTAAGTTCTAATGTATTTTTGTTTTATCTCTTCATTTGGCTGGCTGGCTATAAGTGGAATAGTTATGAAAGCATCTCATTCGTTATATAAGGTAGATGCCGCTTATATTTTGGATAAAATATCAAGCGTTTTTCAATTTTTTTTACCTGCGTTACAGACTACATGTATCAATTTTAAAATTTCAAATTTTTTTAAGTAAATAATCACAATAATATAATTTATTAACAAAATTAATTTTTCTATGAAAAGCCATAAAGTCTCAGAATGAAGTTAAACTTTTAAAATTGATTAGATTAAATATTAGAATCAGAATAAATGGATTTATAAATAAAAATGTTTACACAAGTTTAAAATTTAGGTGAAATGAAAATACAGATTATTGATTTGCAAGGATATGCAATGGCTTTTGTTTATGATAATATTCCAAAATAAGTTAAATTTGATAAAATCCTTAAAATAGAAAAAGTGTTGAGTATAGAGACCAATAATTTGCTTTTTTTATATTAATAGCAGCTTTAGGCTTTTCTATTTTTAAAAGTTTTATAATTTTTTTCAATTCTGAGATAAAATGTAACTCAATTAAAATAAATCATATATAAAAATATGGATTGGACAGCAATCAAAGGTCTCGTTGAAGAAATGATTGATTCCAAGCTTTCTCCTCTTCAAGAAACCATCCATTCTCAGAGAACTTACCTAGAAGAACTTATTAAAAAATTAGAACCTAATGGAAAAGATGCAAAAAGGACTGGATCAGCTGGAAAAGCAAGGCTATCAATAAATGTTGGGGATATTTCACCTCCTGAGAAAGATAATAGACCAAAAACAACACGTGCATCTATGGGGAGAGCAATAAGTCCTGCCAATGAAGAATTAAAAAAAGAAAGGGAAGAAGAAGCTAAGAAAAAAGCTGAACTCAAGGCTCAAAAAGATCTAGAAATAAAAAAACATCAAGAAGAACTCAAGAAAAAGAAGCAAGAAGAGTTGGAAAAGAAAAAAGAACAAGAAGAAAAGAAGAGAGAAGCTAAAGAAAAGGCAAAAGAAGAGGAAAATAAGAAAAAGGAAGAGCTAAAAAAGAAAAAGGCAGAAGAAGAAGCAAAGAAAAAGCAAGAATTCGAAGCAAAAAAAGCTCAAGATGCAGAGAAAAAACGAAAAGAATTGGAAGAGAAAAATAGATTGATAGAGGAAAAGAAAAAGAAAAAGGAAGAAGAGAAGAAAAAAGGGGGAGAAGAAGAGAAAAAGGAGCCTAAGAAGAAGGAAGAGAAGAAAGAGGAAAAGAAAAAAGCCCCTGTCAAGAAAAAGGAAGAAGCTAAAAAAGTTGTGGAAGAAACTAAAGCTGCAGAGCCAGCCCCTGTAGTAGAAGAAGAAAAGAAAATCGAAGAGCCTGTTTCTGGAGACACAGAAGAACCTTCTTATAACACTTTAGAAGAGATTCAAGAAGCAATAAAAAGACTTACCGCAGAAAATCCAGAAATTAATGAACCAGCAGCTTTTGAATTGTCAGAAAAAGCAAAAGATGCATTAAAAGCTCTCAATGAATTGGAAGAAGAAAAGTTTTACCTTGAAATTACACCTCCAGAAGACACTATTTTCGTATTGAGACTTTTCTTGCAGCTTTTAGGCCAAAAAATCCAAGAAAATAATGGAGAAGCTTGGGCTCAGTGCCAAGATTTCCTGAAGGACATAAGAAACAAAGATGCTCATGATGGAAAAATCTTGAGTGATGTATTTGAAGAGAAAGCAAACTCTTTCGATTTCAACTTTGAGAATCTAGACAAAGTTGAAGAAATTGCTAAAGGTCATCATGCTAAGCTTAATCCTAGTCATCATGCAGGCACTTGCTCGTTGGCAGAAAGCCTCTCATTTGTAGTGCACGAAGCTCTAGTATACGGAGGCATTGCAAGAGGAGAAGGGCTATCAAAGCTCCATAGTTGGCTTTTGCATAAGCAAGCATTACTTACAGCTAATTAATTCTAATTAATAAAAATTCTTATAATTGCGAGAGATTTTTAGATAATAACCAATATCTAGTAATATATTGATAATTCCATAATTGAATTCTCTCATATGTATTTTAAAAATTATTTTACATTAATAAACTTTAATGGGCTCTCAAACAAGTCGTCCAGAAAGCAACCAAACCAACTCTTTCATCCACGCCCAAAAAGATCTCGACAGAACAGACAGCCTCAATCTTGACGATACAAGCCAAGGCAGTTCAATTGCATCTTCACTAGTCGAAAATACCCCTGTCCAAGATCCAAATATAGTTACAGTTACTTTCAAGTGGAATCACGGCGGAAACGAAGCATTTATCATCGGCTCTTTCAACAACTGGAAAGAACGTATCAGAATGGAAAAAAGAGGCAACGAGTTTGTATTGGAAAAACAATTAGAACGTGGAGTCCATGATTATAAATTTATTATTGACAATGAGTGGAGATTTGCCCATGACCAGCCTATAAAGAAAGATCAGCATGGGAATATTAACAATTGGATAGACACGAGTAGTATCCCTGAGCCAAAGTATGAAGCTGAAGATCAGAAAATGATGGGGAATATGTATACGCAGGAGCTCTGTGCAGATTTGACGACTATGGATCCTGATCCTCTGCCTACACACTTGCAGTATGTGCTGGCTAACCATTCTAATTCATTTGATTATAGGCAGAAACAGACTATTCCACATAATTCTCCAATTACGCAGACTAATGCAGAATTAGCTGGGGAAAACAATTTGCCACCGAATGAGCTGCCGATACCGCCACATGTGATTTTGAACCATGTGGGCGTAAGGGCAAATGAACGTGTAATTGGCCTTACAACAACTCAAAGATATAGGGAAAAATTCATTACGACTGTTTATTATAAGCCAATTAAATAAAATTAGATTTATGATTAATTAAGCAATTATTCAGCCTTTTTCAATAATTTAAATTTAAAAAGATCCATTAATTCTAAAAAATCAAGCATTAAAATTAAAATTTATGTCTCATTTCAATAGAGAATCTCATAATAGAGGCAAAAACTCATCACAAAGGATAACTCTTAAAGAAAGGAGTCTCAACGAAATAAAAGAAAGAGTTGACCAAATTTCTATATCAATGAAACAATCTCAAAATTTGTTTAAATCAAAATATGGTTCTCTTCCACAAACACCTGAACATAAAAAATACCTATTAAATACTCATGAATTAAGCTCAGAGTCCATAAGATTAAACTATAATGAATCTGAAATCAAAGCAAGAACTCCACCTAAAAAACATAGCCCTGATAAATGATCAAAATCTAAACCAAATGACCCATTAAGTGAATTTTTCAATGATTTAGGACTAGAAGATTTATTACCAATTTTTATTGAAAATCAAATTTCATATGAAGATTTACAATATTTGACTAAAGATGACTTAATTGATATGAAGGTGCCAATTGGACCTAGAAATCGGATATTTAACGCAATTTCCAGTATTCAGGATAACCCAAAGGCATATAATCAGCCTGAAAGCAGCCATATTTCGCCAAAAAGATTGCAATTGAAAGATGAGGTTGATGAGTTCATGACAGAGCTGGCTCAGCTATCAAAGCCAAATGATTCAAGAGATAGATCGTTTTCCAAGAAACAGAATATTGCTGATACTTCTTTTGAATCAGCACAGTCGCAAAGAACTTATGATTCATTGAAGAGTATGCTGCAAGATATTAGTGAAAAACAAGAATTTATGATGAAAATAATTCAAGAAAATCAAAGAGCAATAGCGATTCTTGCAAAAAATCAAAATATTTCATTATCTTCGTCAATATTGAATCTGAAAACCAGCAAAAGTCCAAGAAAAACAAATGCTAAGTACTAATATTAATTTAAAGTTAGCCTGCATAGTTAAGAAACCATTGAATTACCATAAAAACATATTAATCAAATAAACTGCTTGGAATGTTTCCATACTTCTTGTTTGAATCTTTATTGTTGGGGATGTGAGAAAAGAAGTCTTCTGCACTTTCTTCAAACTGAAATACTTGACTGTTTTCCTGCTTGTTTACTTGTTTTTGAATCTCTTTGCTAGCTGGTGGCGATTTTTTTTTATAGTTTAATATAGCACTGCTAGTTTCTTTAATCTCGAACGTATTTTCACTGTTTTCATTAAATTGAAAAGGATTAGATGCATTCGGTGTAAAATCAAATAGACTTTCTATATTTTTGTTAAATGACTCTGAATGGACTTGATTGGATTTTGGAGGTTTCTGAGGAGGCTGGGAATCAAAAAGACTCTCAATGTTATCATTAAATATATGCTGGGATGGCTGTTTTGCATGTTTAGTTGGTAAATTGGGTTTGGGATCAAATATTGATGCAATATCTTCTTTAGGAGGCTCTGCAATTGTCTTTTTAATGATTTGTGGTGGCTGCTTAGATTCAGAAGTGTGAATAATTGGCTTTGAAATGCTGAACTGATCAATATTATCGAAGAAGTTTGTGGCATCAGTTGGGCCATTGCTGAATAAGAAGTCAGTGTTTGTGTTTTCTCCAAAGAAATTTGTTGTTTCGATATTTTTGTTTGTAGTTTCTTTATTTTCTTCCTGCAGCCAAGTTTGCACTTCTGGATCCTCAGTTTTAACTTCTGAAGCAGGAATCCTTGTTATTTCAGGATTTATATCCTCTTCAAAAGGCTCCAAACCAGAATCAAAAAGATTTGAAATAGGCTGAAAGACCTGATGGCTTATTTCTTCTTTGTTTTTCTTAGCTGTGCTTTCTGTTATCATAAAAGGATCTGAAAAATTCACATGATTTATTTTTTCAAAATGACTTACAGGTTTCCTTTCTGCAGAGAATTCAAACTTCATTTCTTCAGCTTTTGGAGGTGGAGCTATATCTTCAATAGGAATTTCCCTGACTTCTTCAATATCAGGTGATTTTTCATTATTTATTGCCCTTATTTTTTCAGGCTTTAATTCTTCGCTTTCTGTGCAGGGCGGTATAATAACCTCAGGTGGCCTCTCTGTTTGAATTTCCTTATGCTCCTTTTTGATTCTGATTTTCAACTGATCATTTTCTTGCTTCATACTTATTATAATTTCTTCTTGCTTCTTTATGACTTCATTCAATTTTTTTATTTCTTTGTCTTTTATCTCTAAATCCTTTGATTTCTCGCTATTCATATTTTCAATAATTTTTTTCATTTCTGCTAATTTCTTTTCAGACTTTTGCAATTCCAAAATAATTTTATTTTTCTGCTGCAATACCTGTGCAATAGCTTCACTTTGTGGCACGAAATTCTGGTTCGCTGAAACTTCATCTAATGTTTGCTGTAATCTTCCTCTCTAACTAATTCTTACATTTTCTTCACTTTGAGTTTTGAAAGCTTCAAATTCTTGCCATGTATTTTTTATGTGTTCTTTTAATTTTTCACGCTCAGCTTTGCTGGCTTGAAGTTCTTTTGTCATCACTTCTATTTCTTTTGTTTTATAAGCCAAATTCGCTTTTAATCTCTCTATTTCTCCTTCAACATGCTGATTTCCACTTCTATCTCTTTCCTTCCTTCTTATTTCTCTCCGCAGATTTTCGTTTTCTTCTTCTAAAAGTGTCGATTTTAACCTCTCATTTTGCAGTTCACTTTCTGACTGCATGCACCTACGCTTTGCTTCTTCAAGCTGCCTTCGTTTTTTTCTGATTTCCATTTGGAGAGCTCTGGGATCCTCCCATATGCTTCCACTGTCACTTTGTATGCTGTGTTCATAAGAATAACGAGGGTTTTGAGACCTTAGGGAATTTCTCACAAGCTCACTGCGCTGAGGGGTTCGTTGGGCGTCTAAAATGACTTCTAATGTAGGAACTTCATTACGGAAATCGTGGGGCTCAATAGAAATAGGCTCTTCTGTATATAATGGAGCAGCTTCTTGGCCTTGACCATGCTGGATTTCGTGGGTTTCTATTATAGGGGGTGGAGGTCTTCTATATGATTTACGCTCTTCTCTGCTCATATTTTATTTTGCAGTATAGATATTTAAGCCGAAATATTTTATAAATGAATCTTTGGAAATTTGCCTATAATGTTGTGCATTTTGTTGATGAAAAGAAATTTAAACTATACAAGAATTATATTCAATTTTAAGATAGTTGCAAAACACTTTGATGGTACCTACAGTTCGAAAGTCTAAACAAAAATGAAAATCAAACCTGAGCAGAACACATAAAACAATCTTTGATTATTATTTTATTGTATTTTCAGTGATAGCTTAAAAATTTTATTTATTTTTGGCAGGATTAAAAGGAGAAACTCCTCCATATTTCTTTTTCAATCTCTCATACTCAAGCTGCTTTGTCAAAACTTCTGATTTTTTAATAAACTCACCATTAGAATTTCTAGCCAATGGCTTTATCAGAGTTATTTCTTTTTTCTTCAAAAATGGAGAGGTGCTTTGAGCATTTGAGTTCTTTGCAGGATTTGATTTTTTCATAGCATCGCTTTGGTCTAAAGCTCTTGAAGCTCTTGATGCAATTTCTTTTAAATCTTTAAGAACATCGTGATAAATCAATTGTTCATTTTGATGATTTTCTCCTCCCATACTTCGATCAAAACTATTCGCTCTTTTTCCCAAATTTTTAACTTGCTCTTCAAAACTTTGTCTATTATTTGTGGTGAATGATACTTCAGTGGCCAATGAGAGTCTGCCTGTATATTGCTTTTCTATTTCTGCTTTAAGGATCATAATTTGGTTTTCAAGTTGGGATATATAAATATCCTTGCTTTTTAAAGAGTTTTTCAAATCTTCTATTGTGGTATCTGGTAAAATGTTTAGATTTTCTACGAAGTCTTGCTTAATTTTCATAGCAGCATATTCGATTGAATATTTTTCTTCTTGAGATTTTATTTTGGATTTTAGATCTATAATGTCATTTTCCAGTTTTTCTTGTTGTGCTCTATATCTATGCTTTTGTGAGCGAATGATTTCTAATTTGCTGGAAATGTGATTAAATAAATGAGGTCTTGTGATTTTACTTCTCGAGCTGTTTTCTTCATCTCCACTGATACTTTCAACTAATTCCAAAATTTTTACCATCTCAGCTTCTAATTCTTTCAGACATTGCTGAAGCAAGTTTGCTTCATATTTTTGTTTTTGCTGTTCTTTTAAAGAATTTTGTAATTCTTTTGAGTTTTGATGGATCTCGAAGACAATTTGCTGGTTTTCCTTTAAGTATCTTTCACATTCAGTCTTATATAAATCTGCTGATTGCTTTAGGCTATCAATTTCATCTTTTAATAATTTTATTGCATTTCCTTGCTTTATCTCGATAATTGCATCTGTTGTAATATTCAATGTGCCAGTTATTTTTATTGGAATTTTACTATCTCTTCTCAATGTTTTTATACAAGATTCATCATTAGGAGTTTGAGGAAGATAATTTATGTAGTTTTCATATTCTGAGATTTGGGAAACTTCTTCTTTACTTTGACATTGCATATAGAGATTTTCTGTATTTGAATCCTGCTCGTCTTCTGTATATACTATGGAATTTTTGTGTGAACTTAAAGAGCCTGATGGAAAATAAAAAATTTTTTGTTGAGAAGGTGAAAATGATGTGTTGATTTTAAGATTGGAATGAATTCATTTTTGATCTATATCTGCATCTTCGTCCATCTTTAACTTATTTCATACTAAAATAGATATCTACACAGAGAACACAAACTTTTAACAATAGATTCTTTTCACAGGTTTTTTCATTATTACTGCTGAGATTTATTGATATACTGAAAATTAGATTTGAAATACATTAATTTTCTAATTAAAAGCTGGATTGGCCAATAAACGAGGCAGCATTTCAACTGGTTTATCTTAGATGAAATACAATTATTTGGAAACTATAGCCTTATTTTAAGTTTGTAATCAATTTTCCCGAAATAAAGAAAATTTTTGTATTTCATTTATCCATTTTTCCTATTTTTCCTATTATCATATCTGCTCTTTTCCATCTAAATAGAATTTAATAATAAATGTCATTCTTTGCATCAAATCAGCCTCAGTCCCAACCTCAGCCTCAATCTCAACCAGGGTTGTTTGGAAGTCTAGCAAACAACCAGCCAGCTAGTAATCTATTTTACAAAGCCCCTCCTCCTGCTGAACAATCACAATTTAATACAAATAACCAATCTGCACCTAGCCTTTTCGGCAGTAATACTTCACAGCCATCGCAGCCAGTACAATCATTTGGAAGCACCTCCAGCTTCCCTCCAAGTAGTTATTCGCAACCTCAATCTATCCCCACAACTTCCTTATTTTCTTCTCAATATCAGCAGCCAACTAGCTCTTTCAACTTTTCAAGCCCGACTGTGCAACCTACTCCTCAACCCAGCTTTGGATTAGGAACTGCATCAGTTCAAGATGATTCTATCCCACTAGCTCAGGTGCCTCAAGCTAAAATTCAATTAACTTTTACTAACGACAGCCAAAGTGTGCAAAATCCTAAGCCATATGGGCTGAATATTGCAATTGGGACCTCGGAAAAGCCAGCTGATTTTACAATGGTTGTGAATAATACTGACACTTTTAAGCTTTCTTCAGAAATCCTAAAAGAAAGATCGAACTTTTTCAAAAGAGAACTTGAAGGAAAAGAGCTAGAAGGTTTGAGATTGGATATAAATATCCCGTTTCCTAATATGCTGCTTGATTTTTTCTTATGGCTGAATTATCAAGACCAAGGAAAACTGTTACAGAAAATTCATTTCTTGCATGAGATGCTTGAGGTCTATGCAATTGGAAGGATTTTTGAAATAAAAGCTGAACTTGGGCTAGGTGAGCTACTTTTAAGAAATAGAAACATAGCAAATTCATTTGGTCTTCAACAATTCCCTGATGTATGGGACAGAAAATACATTGATTTCAAGTTTGTCACCAAAATGCTAAATCAATCGATAACTACATTTGGAGCATTTGGAGGGTTTGGTGGCGGCTTATTCGGAGGAAACTCAGATGATGGGAAAATTTACTATGTATTTGACTGGCTTGGCGAAAAAAGCTGCTATAGTGAAGAAGATATAGAAGATTTGAAAAATTCAGATGATTTCAAAAACATGGGAGAGGAACTTGAAAGAAATAACTACTTGCCAAAGAGTATTAACTCATATGCTGTGTTGGCTAAAAGATATCCAGTTGCAATACAGACTATCAACGTTACAAGACTTTTAAGAGGAATTAATTTGCTCTAAATCAAATAATAAAAATAATTCAGGTTAAATAATTAAAATTAAATGTGTTTAGTCTATAATCAAAGTGTTTGGATTCAAAAAAATTTAAAAATATAAAGAAATCTTCACGAATATTAATCCAAAATGGGGGAGCCAAGAGAATTTCAAGCTGTCACCAAAATCCTCAACTCAATGGTTGAATCTTACTCTGAAGACGTCCCATTTCTTCTCCACGAATTTTTCGACCGCTACATACACGAAGTCCTATCAGGCGCCAAAATTCACGCAGACC
>CATKHM010000797.1:0-13786 GCA_949751825.1 Blepharisma undulans | reverse complement strand
CCAGCAGTATCAGTGGAGCAAGTTCCACTTCAAACGCTTCATATACAGGATTTGTTGATAATAAAATCTTTGGATTTATGAACAGAAGAAATAAATCAAGAACGTCAAGTATTGCAAGTGATAACCAATCAACAAAAAGCTCAATAAAAAATATGAGCTTAAAAAAGCTGTTTCAGCCATATATAGAAAATTTTAGAAATGAAAATCATGAAAAAGTAATGAAAAGTCCTTATAAAGAGAGAATGGAAAATGAAGGATTTGATGAGCATATTAATCAAGAACCTCCTGAAATGCCACAGATGAGGAGTATGGGTAGGTCGTAAGAAGTTTTATGATAATGTTAAGGTTAATTTAATATAATAAGCTTTATAAATTTCTTAAATGCATTGTGAAAATTTTCTATTTATGAATAATTTACTTTAAAATATTGTAGGCACATATAAAATTTCGATTAAATCTCTTTGAGAATTATAGGAAATGATTAAAATACTTTGTTTAATTCCAATAAGAAGAGTTGCTTAATATTCAAACAAAAGTGATGGAATGGTGGATGTTAATAAATATGATAACTAAAGTATTCAGACGATTTAGTCTTCTTAGTGATCGTTATGCACAGACAATTTTCAAATCAGCTGGAGAACAAGGAGAACTTGAAAAAGTTGCAGAAGATATGAGGTTTATTGCTGAACTCAACAATACATGCCCTGAATTCAAAGCAATTCTTGTTGACCCAACCATAAAGAAAACTAAAGTCAATGAAATCTTAGACGAACTCGGAGACAAAGCTAAATTCACTGATACCACAAAGAAGCTCATTCAGCTCTTACTTGTCAGCAAGCGTCTATTTGAAATTCCAGATATCGCCAAAAGCTTTGAGAACCAAATCAAAGAAAGAGAGAAAAAAGAAACAGTGAGAGTTATCTCTGCAACTCCACTCTCTGACAGTGAAAAACTTGATGTCCAAAAAGCTTTGCAAGATCACGACAAGACAAAGAAATACGATCTTAGTTATGATGTTGACGCAAGTATCCTTGGTGGACTTCAGCTTTATTATCCTACTGCTTTTATGGACTTGTCGCTGAGATCAAGATTAGCGAAGATTAAAGAAGAAGTAGGCAACTTAGCCGTCTAGTAGTTAATCTAACAAGAAGATTAATCTTGAATTAAATCTCATAAGGCTTTTATGTATTCGCAATAATTAGAGGAATAACCATTTTTATTCATGAATTATAAGAAGTAATCTGGCGTTTTTCTTACTTGGTTAGGCTCATTTTGCTTAGGATCTGGATCGAACTGAAGGAAAGTATACTTCAAATTTTCGTCAATTTCTAAGATGCAAGCTTGGTTCCCACATCTATAGCAGTAATTCGGCGCTGAGAAGATCGTCACAACATGTCTTTCATGCTGCCAGTCATAGCCTGGCATGACTAATTGATGAGCCCTCGCTATTAAAGTCAGGTTATTGGTATGGTTGAATTGTTCTGAAATGTCTTTGCCGAAGGTATAGCCTGCTCCACGTGGTGAAATGCCCCATCCGCATCTTCCATCTGGGTCAGACCACAATAAATCACACATAGGGCCTTCGTGTGGGACTTCTTGGATTCTATCGAGTTGTCTGATGTGATCTAACGTATCAATAGATGGTGACAATCCTCCATGGAGACAGAAAATTTGGTTCTCAATAAGAGCTGTGACTGGCAAATAATCAAAAAGATCAGTGAAATATTTCCAGACAGCGGCATTTCCGTATTTTCTCATACATTCATCATAAAACCCATAGACCTGCGTAATTTGTCGTGACTCGTGGTTTCCACGGGTGATGGTAATGCGATCGCGATATCTGACTTTTAAGCAGACTAACAAGGAGACTGTTTCGACTGAGTAGTATCCTCTGTCAACATAATCGCCAGTGAACAAATAATTCGTATCAGGCGCTTTGCCACCAATTCTGAACAATTCAAGCAAATCGAAGAACTGACCGTGAATATCTCCACAGACTGTGACTGGGCATTTGACAGCTTGGACATTTGATTCTTCAGCAAGGATTTCTTTGGCTTTTTCACATAAGAGTTTGATCTCCAGCTCTGCAAGAGGCTTGCATTGCATGAGATCAGTGATATGGCGATCGAATACATCGATTTCGAGACTTGAAAGTCCTGACATTTAAATTATTATCTCCATTGAAAATGCTTATTAGGTTTGGCAGTGGTTTGAGGGTTTTGGATAAAATTAGGATTATTTATCAGCTGAATTAGCTATATTTCTCAATGGGTTCGATATTCTATTGAATTTTTATATCTTTTAGATAATTATGAATTGATTGGTATTATGCATTATCTTAAACATAAAGAGATTAAATTCCATGATTTTCTTATTGGCTTTATATGATATTTATTTTGATAACAGATTAATAACAATTTTCCTACATTTAACAAAAATAACGCCCTCTAGATTATTAAAATTTTAACCTATTCTTGATAATGCGATGAAATAAAATTTGAAAACAATCAGAGAAAAAGGAGCCAACCTTGCATTTAGCAGCTAAAATAGAATGAAAATTATCTGGATGAAATATAATTTATCCTATTAGGTTTCTACATTAACTTAATATTATGATAATTAAAATATAATACATTTTTAATTCACGAATATGCATTTTTAAAATAATCAATTATACAAAATAGTCTGGAGTTTTTCTTACTTGGCCAGATTTATGTTGTTTAGGGTTTGGGCCAAATTTAAGGAAAGTATGGCTCAAGTTTTCATCAAATTCTAATATACAAGCTTGGTTTCCACATCTATAGCAGTAATTTGGTGCTGAAAAGATTGTTACAAGATGTTTCCCATGTGTCCATTCGTAGCCTCGCATTACTAATTGATGAGCTCTGGTTATTAAAGTCAGATTATTATTATGGTTGAATTGCTCTGAAATGTCTTTGCCAAATGTATATCCAGCTCCTTCTGGTATAATGTTCCACCCACATCTTTCATCTGGATCAGTCCACAATAAATCACACATAATGCCATAGTGCGGGATGTCTTGGAATCTATCAAGCTGTCTAATATCATCTAATGTATTGATACTTGGCGAAAGCCCTGAATGAACACAAAAAATTTGATTCTCAATAAGAGCTGCAAGTGGCAAATAATCAAACAGATCAGTAAAATATTTTCAGACAGCTGCGTTTCCGTATTTTCTTATGCATTCATCATAAAAACCATAAATCATCGTAATATGTCTTGATTCGTGATTTCCACGGGTGATAGTAATACGATTGCGATATCTTACTTTTAAGCAGACTAGCAAAGAAATTGTTTCTACTGAATAATATCCTTTATTAACATAATTGCCAATAAATAAATAGTTAATATCAGGTAGTCTTCCACCCATTCTAAATAATTCAAGCAAATCGAAGAACTGACCATGTATATCTCCACAGACTGTTACTGGGCATTTCACAACTTGAACATTTGATTCTTCAGTAAGGATTTCTATGGCTTTTTCACATAAAAATTTAATATCCAGCTCTGCAAGAGGCTTGCATTGCATAAGATTTGCAATGTGACGATCAAATAAATCGATTTCAAGACTCGAAAGTTCTGACATTTAATTATTATCCTGATTGAAATGCTCATTATATCAGATGAAGTCAGGATAATTTGAAAAAGCAGTAACGTTTCGTTTTAATAGATGTTTTTGCATCATTATAGAATTTATATATTTTGAAATTATTTGATAAAAAAAATAATTGAATTATTATGCAGATATAAGATATTCAATTTTAATATAATAGCTGGAATAAAAAAAAGTATTATTAGAAACATTTTTGATATTATCACAAAGAGTATCCTTAATATGTATTTTAGATTATATTTTATAAGAAATCGATCCTTTTTCAAATAAAAACTCATAAACCCCTCCATTTTTGTGACTAAAATACAATTTATCATCATAAAAAGCTCTTTGAATAGAATAACAGAAATTTGGCAATGATGCACTTGTTATCGAAACCCATATATTTTCATCTCCTCTATTACTTTCATAAATTAATCCTTGGCAGTCAATTATATAAGCTTTTCCTCTGGCTGACATCAGAATTTTTGTGGAATCTTTTATCAAATCTACATCAATAATTGAATAGTTTTGCTCCCTGATATTATATCTATATAATTTATCATGTTTTAAGCCAGAAAATAGCACATTTTCATTATATGGCAAGCAAGAGCATAGAGATGATGGCTCAGGAATTGGCGTTAAAAATAGTCATTTTCTCTCCACTAAATCAAATTTGGCAGAAATTGCTAAATCTCCATTAGGATCTTGACCTCCAAATATATAGACATAATGGTTATAATAAGCTGAGCCTGAATTAAATGAACTGGGACCTTCAGGAAGGATTTGGACTCTGCCATTTATTGAGTTATAAATAAAACAAAGCCCACTTGGTATTCCATCTTCTTCATTTCCATATAAAAATAGTTCATTGTCTGGCAAATAAGCTATTGAAGCACTCATCAAATTTTTTGAAATTTCAAGCTTTCTTTCCTCTTTTTCCAATTTTTCTATATCTATTGATTGAAGAACAGTCTCTCTATATTTTTCTCCATTAATTGTTGCTTCTTTATTTTTGAAAGAAAACATTTTCCACATGCTATATGTTTGAATATTTCTAAAATTATTTTGATAAAAGTCTTTATATCTTTGTATTTTTTCATGACTATTAGAAAATGATTTATCAAGATTTTCACATATTGCCAAATCATTGTCCAGATCATTAAGAATATTAATAGCTCCTGCAATTTCTTCATTTTTCTTAGCTTGATTTCTATAATTTTGAACCCATGCTATATTACTTTGCAACTCTCCTTTAATTTCTTCAACCTTACGAAAACCATCATAAATTCTTTCTTCAATGCTTGGGATTTCGCTCATTTCTAGGCTATTTGACATAGTAACAATTTCATGCAAAGATTTTGTCCATTTGGCTATATTTTTTTCGCTTTCTTTTAGCTTGCTTAAGGCTGATTTAATATTTTCAGAAGATTCCAATAAACTTGCTGATAATATTGAAAGTTTTGTAGGACAATTAATTTTTACATCAACCCAAAGGGTGGCACCACATCGTTCTGTGGCCATGTGGTCTAAAGCTTGTGAAGAAAAGTTGTATCTTGTTTCTAGTGATTTTATTAAACCTTTTTGATAGTCAATATAATTGCATAATTTTTGGAATTTTTCATTCATTTCATCATACAAATTTTTGTATTTTTTTTCAATTTTTTCAATGTGATGGTTTTCTTTTTCGAATTTTTATATTTTTTCATGTAAAATTTTATTTTCGTGCTCTAACTTGCTCATCCTGGCGTTAGTAGATTCAAATTCTTTTCTTACAAGACTTTTTACGATATAATCAATCTCTCGATCTTCATCCATTTCATCAAAATACTCATTATTTTGTATAAAGCTTTTTAAATTTTCTAATGCTTCATCAGGGGAAAGAACCAACAATTTCTTAAACGGATCCTCTTCAAATTTCGTCAAACTTTCTGTCTTTATTATAACTTCTATTATGCTCGTAAGTTTTTTTGTGTCTTCATGAATTTGTTTATTTACACTTTGTCTCAATTCAACAGAACGATTATATTTTTCAATTTCTTTTGCATAAATTTTCCTTGACATTTCATTTAATGAATTTATTTTCTCAGTCAAAAATTTAATTATCGCTTTTTTTGAGTTTTCATTAGGGATCGAATATAATTTTTCTATATGATGATTAGATGATGTCAATGATATATGATCTGCAATATGGATTGAGCACATAAAAGTTATTGGATCAACACATCTGCAGATAAAATTTGGATTTTGAGAACAATTTTCCTTAAAGCATAAGAAGATCTCCATATTATTATATTAGATCAGAATATAAAAATCAGTTATATATATCATAGACTCTAAGATCTATTAGTATATGTCCTCAACTGTGGCAGCTCTGGAGGATGTTGAGGTTTATCATCTTCATGTTCTTCAACTTCAGTTGAATCCATAAAACTCCCCGATCTTTCTCTTCTGATGTTTGCACTTCTAAACTCCTCAATATAAGGCCCGAACAATTTTTTAATAGTCATATTATTCAATAAATTTTTAGTTGACATATTTTCATTCCCTGTACTTGATTTTCTTTTTTTAATTAATTTGAAAAACCTTTCCCTAATCGTTTGAGGATTTGAATGAGAATTTGCTTCATTCGAATTTCCTTCTGCTTGCTCTTCATTTGGTTTACTTGTCTTATTTAATTGATCATTTTTAGCTTCTTTTTCTTTACAATCATTTTTCACATAATCCCTCACAAATTGAGGCAAATTCTCCGAATTAAATGAAGGGTCTATAAAGAAACAAGGAAGTTTCAATAACTGAAAATTAAGTACCATATTCCAAAACAAGCTTTTATATTTTTCACAAAAATCTTTATTCAGCAAAATATTTTCACCAAAAGTGAAAATCAGATTTTCTAATTCTTTTTGAATTAAAAGTGGAGATAAATATTCAACTTGAATAGATCTATTAGTATCCATGAGTTTATCAAGAATAACAGTGAATTTTGCAGTTAATTTGCCTTCACAGAAATTTTTAGGACATGCTGTAGTTGAGCTTGTATATGAGCGATCCCACCCCATCATGATTTCTTCTTGGCTTAAAATATATTCACATGCAGGGCAAGAGTTGTGGATCATGTATTTGGTGTTTTTTAAGGTTAAAGAAGAACATATAGAATTTGCTGGGAATTCTTTGGAGAGAATGGTATTTATTTCATTTTGAAGCTCTTGGCTTTTGGCTACTGCAGTTACGTAGACTCCATGTGTGCGTGCATCAGGCTCAATTCCTTGGTTTTTCATTCTTTTGAATAATGAAAGGACTCTTTCGTTGAGCTCACAATGCCCACAAGCTTCTATGAGTTTTCTATACATATCTTCGTCAGGCTTATTAGTGGATTTTTTCATGCCATCCATGACGTAGAGAGCTAAATCTATCAACAAATCGGCATGTTCTTTATACTTGGGTATGCAATGAGCTAAAACAGTAATCCAAACTCTATAGATGGTTGTCATTAAAAATTTTCCCCATTCAAGTGAGGATAGTCTTATCAGCATATCATTTTTTAATGCTAATTTTATTTTTGGAGTACTATTTGTGGCTAAAACTTGAATAGGTCTTGGCTCAATGAAATAAGCATCATTTAACTTTGGGAACCGTTCATATCGAAAAGAAAAATCAGAATCATAACCAGCATTATTTACAAAAAGAGCGTGTATTGTTTCTCTATGACTATAAGGTTTAACAAAATATGGGTCATTTTTTGTAATTTTGAATTTAGATGCTTCATCAAAATACTCCAATTCAAACTGATTAGCTGAAGAAAAAAACCTCGACTCAATAAACCCTGCAAATAGTGAAGTCTCCGTGAGCTTAAACAGCAGTGTTTCCGGCTTATTACTTTTATGAGAATTCAAAAATTCCTCCACATTAAAGCACGACCTTGAATTAATAATTTTTTCAATCGCCTTCGCCGGTAACCTATAAAATTTGGAATAATTTTTCAATAAATGTGTCAAACAATGCAAAAATGCATCCCTCACCTTCAACACATCAAAAACCTTATTTTCCTCTTCTTTTATAAAAGTATCAAAAGCTTCATCAGCCACATACCTTATCGCATCTTGTGGGGAATAAATATTTGCAAAATTCATTAATGAATTAACCAGTTGCCTTCTCAGCTTTTCTGGGAGTCTTGGGAACTCTTCTTTTGCATCAATTCTCCCTTCATCTAAATAAACCCTAACAGCATCATAAGGGATTTCTACTTCTGACGTCAAAATTGATGGAGAAACTCCTATGATATAAGGGAAAATTGTTTCTATATAATTTTTCAGCGAAGCTGGAAGAATAGGAATAAAAACTTGTTCCCATTTAAATGGAAAAATTAAGCACTCAAGACCCATTGCTGCATAGGTAAGTATTGATTTTTGTCGGGAAATTAATAAAATTTTCCTTTCTGATAGGATAGCGCTTCATACGTCGATGATGGAATCGATTGAGAGTGATCGGAATAAATATTCTAAGCAGGAGTCAGGGAAATATGGAAGATATTTAGGAGGAGGTCGAGAAAACTGTAAAGTTTTATTCCCAATTGTATATTCCACAACAGTGCTTCCTTGGTCTGGTAATGGGATTTCTTGTATTAAATTACAAATTACTCGCTCCAATGGAAGCTCATAGGTAGATATTGTTAATCGGTAAATTTCTTTGAGAATTTCTTTATATTGATCTATAAACGACCAATGAGAAATCAAACAAATTGCTTTAGGCATATAAACTTTATTTATTTCATTTTGCATTATATAAAGCTGATTTGATAGCTGTTCACCTATTTGTTCATAAAAAATCATAGCTGTTATATAAATTTTCGAAATTTGCCCAGTTTCTTCAGCAGAACTCAGCATAAATGAAAAGACTTTGGCTGTTTCTTGTTCTTTAGAAAGTTTTATGCCTTCACTGAATATAAACATCGGAATAGCTTGATTAAGCTCATTATTACAATGGCCTTTTCTGGGGAATTTTTCTATGAGTTCCGCTTTATAAGTAATATGCATTGGGTCGATTTTTCTGAAACAAAGCAAAGAGTCTTTATTTTTCCCTAGCGCCACATTTATATAGGAATATCCTATAGGAATTTCAGCATTTTTATAAGACTGGCCATCTTCGTTAATTTTGATTGTTGCAGTAACTAATTTTATGTCAGAAATTGGGGGTTCTCCTTGAGAATCAAATGTACTGAATGTTAAAATAAGCTTGGTCCCTTCGTAGGGCTGGGCATTTAAGATTGGGCTGATGTCGTAATTCCCTATATAACAATTGTATTCGTTTTCTCGATGACTGAACTGGTGAGCAGATTTAATTCCAATATAAATTGGGACTGGCTCTACACCCATACTTGCGGGGATTTTAATATAATCGCCTTCATATTGAAGGTATCATAAATCAATCTTAGATATCGCTTTTCCATTCCACTCTGGTCGAATTTTCCCATTAAATCTTCCAAAAATGACTTCAAGTCATAGCTTTTTCCCATCTCCATGACCAATTTCAAATCTTTTAATAAATTCTGAATTTGGTGGTGAAAGAATTTCGTTTTCGTTGATAATTCTTAGACGGAGATGGGAGACTATATTTTCATTCACAGAAACCTTAGTGGAGGAGGTGTTTTCTGATTGTTTACTGAAGGTAAATGTTGGTGATTGAGACAGAGGGAGTTCTTCGCCTATACCGTAGACAGCGAAATAATCAAATAGCTTTGATGTATCCATTTTTTGTAAGTACAAGAGATTTATTATTAGCTTTTTTTAAAAGGAATCTGGTTTATTTTGATAATAAATTGGTTTTTTTATAAATGGATTTAAAATATGATATAACTATTAAATTATTCTTATTATCAGGAAATAAATTACAAAATGAAAATGAATAACTATTTGATGTAATGATGGTAAAATTAAATACATTTCTGATCGAATTTATTTTAATTAATTATTTATTCAATCTTATCACAGAATTTTATGCGTTTTAATATTGCAATTATTTCTTATTTTTCTCTTAGATATCACCACTCTTCATAGAAATTACTTTTAGCAATAATACACATTATTCACTTGCATCAAATATACCTTATCATTATCTACACCATCTACGCGACTGTGTTTGCAATTTACATTCAATTTAATACCAAAGAATTCATTTTAAACTTAAAATGAATTTTTAATACTGTTTATTCATTTCTGCTTATTTCAATATCGATTCATTTGATACTTTAACCCCCAACATAAGCCTTTTTTAATTCTATATCTTTATACACTTTATTAATAAAATCATCTTCTCAATAATGAGGTAAATTTTGATCCATGATATAATTTAGAGATTCATTAGTATTATATAATAAAATGGTAACTTTATGCATAAATCCATCATTAGCACTTAATTAATTTAGAAGCTTCAGCCTATTTATAGATTTAATCAAAAGGGGCTTCTTTGATAAATGTCCAAATTATTCAGCTTTTTGACACCAATACAGGAACATTGAAGAGTAAGGTACTTCAATGAATTGGATTCTGATGGAGATAAGAAGATAAGCCTTCTTGCCCTCGAAGGATGAATGCGAAGAGGATACCGAAGACCTGAGAACACAAAAAAAGTTGATGAAGAGCTCGTCGCTGATATTTTAAATATAATTAAAGAGACATGAGTGGATGATGATGGAAATGTAGACCTCTTCGTCTTTTCTCTTGTATATGCATACAGATATCTTGATTTTTATCTTGAAAGAGGAATCGGGATTGATAGCTTTGGATTGGTTGTAAATAAATTGGGCTGGAACGATCAAGATATTTGGGAATGGTTTGACTTATACGGATGCACTGAAAGTGGGGCAAAGGGAAGAATCAGCTATGAAAAGTTTTTTTCTCATCCGTTCAACTATAGACACTAGCTTTTAAGCGATTAAATATGTTATATGTTGAAACATTTTGAAAATATTTACAAATTTGCTTAAATTACAATTAATTATAAAAATAGCACGTGTAAAAATGGCTTTTCTCATATGAATTGCATTTTTCATTTTTGGTTTCGCATATAGCCAAGATTCCTCATCATCTGTCCCAACCATAGAAATTCCTGAAGAAAATGACGTTTGGGTATTATCTGATTCAAATTTTGAAGACGCTTTAAACAATCAGCCAAATCTCCTAGTAGAATTCTATGCACCTTGGTGTGGCCATTGCAAAAATTTAGCTCCTCACTATGCCAAAGCAGCTGCAAGACTAAAAGATAGCATTCCTCCTATCAGAATCGCCAAAGTAGATGCCACAATCAACAAAAGTCTCGCTGAAAAGTTTGGTGTCACTGGATATCCTACCCTAAAATATTTTGAAAATAAAATACCTACTAATTATGAAGGTGGGAGAACAGAAGATGCTATTGTTTCTTGGGTATTAAAAAAATCAGGAATAACTTATACAGTTATTAGTGATTATTTTCATTTACAAAGAAAGCTTGATAAAACAAAAGTCGCTGCTGTGCTATTTGCAAAGCTGGATTCTCCTGAACTGAGACATTTTGATTATGTCACAAAATATTTAGAAGGCGTTGAATTTATTGTTTCTACAGATCCAGTGGCATTGGCACGTTTTGAAACAAAAGAGCCGTCAATAATCCTATTTAAAAATTTTGATGAAAAAAAATTAATTTTTGATGGAAAATTCAAACATGCTGAAATCGCCAAATTTATTGAGAAAAATAAAAAACCTCTGGTAAATGAATTTAATGATGAAGACTGGAGAAAGAGTTTTGATGAAAAAATCCCTGTTTTTCTGTTAATATGTAATAAAGATGATTATGGGCAGTATAAAGAAGACTTGTATGCAGTTGCCAAAAAATATAGTAAAAATATGATGTTTATGTATGGGGATATTTCAGAACAAAGCAATGAAAATTTAAAAGACTTTTTAGGATTAGAAGTAAGCGCGCAGCCAGCAATGATCATTGTGGATAAAGGAGAAATAAGCAATAAATTTATAAGCCCAGATATTCCAAATGAAGAAAACATGAAAAGCTTTATTAAAAAGTGGAAAAAGAAAGAAATTGAGCCAACTTATAAATCACAGGAACTGCCTGCTAAAAATTATGAAAAAAAAGTGAGGGTGTTAGTAGGAAAAAATTTTGATGAAGTTGTGCTCGATAAAACAAAAGATGTTTTAGTGTATTTTTATTCTCCTTATTGCAGTCACTGCAAAGAATTCGAGCCAATATACCAAGATCTTGCTAAAAAACTAAGCCATGTGCAATCTCTTGTCATTGCAAAAATTGATTTTACCCAAAATGAAGCAAAAGATCAAATAATCAAAAGTTTCCCAACTATTAGATTCTTCCCAGGAAAAAAGAAAAAAGGAATTGAATACGAGTCTTCAAGAACACTTGAAAGCCTTATGCAATTCATCAAAGAAAAAGCTAGCTTTAAATTTGATGAGTCTAATCCAGATCTTTAAATAATTATTGATTAAATAAGTTTGCTTAAACAAAAATTATTCATTTAATTTTTGTTTGCGAATTAATCTTGGATCTTTTAACTGTAAAGTTAATCCAGTAAATGACTGCTTAGCAACACTAATGTATTGATTTGGGTTATAATGTGTAGGTGTAATTGAGAAATTTTTATGATTTGGACTTGGAGTAATATATCGATTTGACTTTGATTGGTAATCTCTTTGTGTGGTTGACTCATATAATCCATCATACTTATACATAGAAGGAATAGAAGTAGATTGCTTGACTTTTCGTTTATGGTCAGGTGTTAAACTTTTGCATATGTAGCTTTGTGAATAAATAGTAGCTCCATCAAATTTTTGTTTAACTACTTTTAGCTTTTTAGGAGAAACTTCTGATAGGCTTTGAGTTGGACCTCAATTAGGAAAATCCGCTTGATATTGGGATCTTCCTAAAAATCTTAAAGAAGCAGATAAATCCTTTTTCGTTGGAGTTCTGGATGTTTGTGATGATAAATCATATGGTTTGTAATCAATTTCGTTTGTGGTTTTTTCAGTCATTTTGTATAGTGTAGGCTTATAAGCAGAAGTTACTCTTTTCGGAGGACTCGAAGGTCCTGGAGGCTTGAATTCTTGCTTGTATATGGAAGTAAATGTGGCTTTCGGGTACAATTTTGATTGCTTAGCAGGGCAGGTATGATTGCCACAGCTGCAGAGAGAGCAAATGCATTGATGATTTTTGTGATCTGATTCTGTTATCAAGCCTAATTGTTCATCATCAAGTATGCATTTTAGTGTCCTTTCAGTTTTTGGAGTCTTTTTACTCATTTATTATAAAATTTAATTAATTTTGTTTTATAAAGTAATTAATTTAATTAAATAATTCCAAATGAGGAATATCTATTATAAAATCATATTTTGCTCTCCGCTACACTCAAAAAACTTATAATTTTTTTCACAATGGGGACAAGTTTCTCCATCAGTTTTTCTTGTCCCACATGATAAACAATGAGTGCGAAATCTTGTTAATAAAATTGGAGTCAATAAATTTCGATCTTCTAATAACTGAATTTGATCCATTCCTCCAATACAAATATTTTCTACTATAAGTATTGGCAAAAGATCTCTTTTCCAAGCTTCTATTTGATGTTTTTCTTTTGATAAATCAATTTCTTTGAATTCGACTCCTTTTGCTATTAGAATTGTTCTTATTCATTCCGTTTTAGAATTCATAAGTCTATTGCCACTCATAGAAGAAAATATAAGGGTTGTGACACAATTATTTGGCTTTTCTTTTGATTTGATTTTTCAGGCTCTTTGGATTCGTAGAGCTGAGAGCTGCTCTTCTGATAAGAGAGAGCTGAAATGAGATTTCGTAGATGGCACGCTGCTAGATGAACCCATTTTTTCCTTCAAATTCTCAGAATTATATAATAAGTATAATCTTTTTAAACTGATATTATTTAATTGTCGTTAATATCTTTCGATCGATATTGTCAAAATTTACTCAACTCTTCTTATAATTGAATTATTATATTCTTATTCCTCAATTCATAATATTTCCTTCTTACACTTAAATTCAGCAATTTTTAGATTTGAATTTTCTCACCAGATTTTGCTTCAGAAAAATTTAAAAATTGTGCGATGTGAAATAATTTGAATTAGCGATTATAAAATGGAAGCCTCTCCTTTGAAGGACACA
>CATKHM010000796.1:0-13808 GCA_949751825.1 Blepharisma undulans | reverse complement strand
GGTCAAAAGATAATACATGCAAGATCTGGAAAGATACAGAAGGAGCGTAATAAAAATAGATTATGAATTAATTAGAGCCATAGCTTTTCATCCATTTTTCGTAGGATTCCAGAGAGGATTTGTCGATTGAGCTTTTGATTGTGGTTAAGGCATGGGTTAAGTCGTCCATTGTGAGTGGGGAAAAGGTGATGGTGTCTTTGATGCTTTCTATTGTGAGGCCTTGAGCCATAGCGTTGTTGATTATTTTTCGTAAGGGGTTCATAGCGGCTTCTCTACATGCGCAGGAAATGTCGGCTCCGCTGTATCCTTGAGTTTTTTTGACTAAAAATTCTCAGTCGATGTCTGGCCCAAGCTCGATTTTGCTTAGAAATTTTTCAAAAAGCTTTCTCCTTCCAATTTTACTCGGCAAAGGTATATAAATTCTCTTTTCCAGCCTTCGTATCATAGCTTCATCAATATCTCAAGGCCTATTTGTATCAGCCATCACAATAATTCTCTTCATCGGATCATCAGATGTCGAAATCCCATCAATTTGTATCAAAATTTCCGTTTTAAGTCTTCTTGAAGCTTCATGCTCTTCACCGCCTCTTTTTGACATGATCGAGTCAATTTCATCAAAAAATACTGTTGAAGGTGCATAAAATTTGGCCATTTCAAATAACAATCTCACCAGTTTTTCGCTTTCTCCATGCCATTTTGATATGAGCATCGATGCAGTTACAATGAAAAATGTTGTCCCACCCATTGAAGCTATGGCTTTTGCAAGCATTGTTTTCCCTGTTCCTGGAGGGCCAAACAGTAAAATCCCTTTTCATGGCCTGCGAATACCTGTGAAAAATTCTGGCATTAGGGAAGGGAGAAGAATGGCTTCATTAAGAATTGACTTGGCAGCATCAAGATCTTGAATGTCGTCTAATGAAACTCCTGGATTGGTATCGATAATGTCATGCTCTATAAGTTGTATTAAATCGATGTTTGGGCCTCCATCTGGATAATTGCTTTCTATAAACGACTTTCGAGGCTTCAGAGAGAGATCTGAAGTTAGGTTGTTGCTGAATGAAGGAGATTTTGGCAACGTAGGTGGATTTTGCTTGACAGGAGGCTTTATTGGTTTAACTGCTTTAGGAGTCGGCTTTTTGTTTGCAATAGAAGGCTTAGGCTTACTGACAGGTTTGGGGATGAATCCAATTGATCCTTCAGAAATTGATGGAAGCTCAGGAAACGATTCAGCAGCTTTTATTTCTTCAATATTTTCAATAGGATCTCTAGCTTTATGATGACTGAATGGCAATCCTTTAAACCTTCCTAATTCTGCAGGGCCTCTGTAATGATTATTTGAGATTTCAATAGGAAACCCATTATTAGGTTCTTGACGACTTAAAGGCACAACTTGTTGCTGAGTTGTAGAAATTCCTGATAATGGCCGTAGTCTTGTAAGCGTAAGATTTGCCTGACGAACAATTGAATATTCTTCATTTAAGTCTTTTTTGATTATATTTCAATTTGGATTTGAATCAAGTTCATTTGAGGATTTTGAAGCTGAGTTCACAAAAGATATGGCTTGCTCAAATAGTGATAGAGATTCAAGATAAAAGCCTAAAATAGCATGATCTCTAGCCAGTTCTACTAGTGAAGAAACTTCTTGGAGCATCTATTAATTTTCTTATTTATTCATATATTTTAAGTAGAATAATTCTTTAATTGTTTAAAGTTACCTCTTCCTCTTATCTATTGAATTGCAATGGGCCATCAGATACCGGCAATTCTGGTTTAAACATTTCATCTACTCTCCTCGTTCTAAAATCAAAGTGAAATATTGTTAACGGTTGAAGCGTTGATACAAAGTAAATTGAGCAATTAAAGTCAAGTGAACGTGAATAAAACTTATTCCTCAGAAAAAGAATATATTCGCTGTTAATCCAGCCTTCTCTTCAATTATTTCAAAAACAATTTCTAAAGGCATACTGAATTCTACAATCAGGATGGATCAAAAGAATGCAGTTTGTCACACATGTGAGATGTGGGACTGATTTTGAAGGGAAATTCAAGAGGTCAGACCAAGATTCAATAAGTAAATCATATAGCCTCAAGTGAGATTTTTCATTTCCAAGAAATAAAGCGAGAATGTATTCATTCTCGTACAATGCCGCATCAATTATCGTTGGCTTAGTTTTAGAGAAAAGACTCATTCTTTTTTTATCATAGTTAAATTTATAGCATCATGTTTGATAATCCAGCAAATTATCCATGATGAATATTTCTTCTCGATTGCAACTCATTGCAACAGGATTTGTGCAAGAAATAAGCATAACTTTTCATACTTTATTGAAATTTTCATTTAAAATTCTTAAAGAGTATTTTAGATTTTTGTATACAATAAAGCAATGATAATTACGAAAATGGCAGTAATGAAAAGGTTCAGAGCAGAGCTTGCAGTTCATAGCTAGGGGAGTGTTAGATTTAGCTTCTAGTATTGCGCCGTTGACTTTAATCCACTGGCTCATATGAAATTTATTAAGTATCTTAAACAGGATACTTTATTTGTTTGAATTGATTCATAAGATATTTTTAGATATTTTATTTTTGAAACATAAAACCAATTTAAAACCTTAAAAAAGCCATTCGATTGTTTGAATTTCTATTTATAATCTATTAAAATTAATTATTATTCAAATTGCATTTGTTAAAAAATTCAGTAGAAATCTCTGAAGCTTCCTGATCGATCAAAATTCAGACCTTCTTAACAATCATTAATGCAGGCGATCCAGAAGCAGAAAATAAGGTAACTTTGCTATTTATAATTCTTGTTTTTGATATTATAGGTTCTTGTCTTAACGATGTATAAAAAATAGTTTGATTTCCATCATCCTCCACATAACTGACAAACGTAACATCATCACAAATTTCGCTTTCCATATATACAAGCAATTTTAAAGGATTCAAATCTATTAGAAATTCATATTGAGCTTCATCAATAGGGAAAATTCCTATTCCAACTTTTGCCAATTCAGACTCCATGCTATAAGGAGTAAGTGCTGGAAATAAAGTCCATTTTACTTTTTTACCAAAAGCAATCATACTCGTTATTAAGGCTCATTTCACTCTGAAATCCAATGGGTGAGTTTGCAGAGGTCTTTCTTCAAGAGATTTAAAAATATATGGATGATCTCTTTCGAATCATTCGCCGAAATTATATTGAGAAACTTGAGGATATTCTTTCTCACTTAATTTAAGTTCTTCATATGTTGGTTTCGTTAAAAACTTATTATCGTGCATCTGAATTATTGGGTAAGATTCATTTAGTGGGAGTCTTCAGCAACTGCAGTCAAAATTGGGACATCTAAATCCAAAAGAGGGTTTTAAATATGGCTTACGGTATCCATTCAGGATATATTTTTCTGAAAAAGGTTGAGGATCCATCAAGACAAATCCAGGAGGAAGAGGAGCAGAATCTATTACATGCACGTTGGCAAGGTCCAAAATATCTTCATTTGAGCTATCCATATTGTTTCAGTGGATAAAAATTATAGACCCCCATTAAACTAATTTTAATTTCTATTTTATAATTAAAATCACTGAATATGCTGAATCAAATTATCAAGAGAATAAATTTGAACCTAAAAACTCGTTAGTTTATAGTAAATCATGCTATCTATGGATTTTGGGTGTGTAAACAATTTTTTATCGTGCCATTTAATTCTTAAGAGAGTTTTATTTGGCGGAAGTCTTCAGCAACTGTGGCCAATATTATAGCATTTAAGTTGAAAGGTTTTTTAAATCAATTTTCTAACATCGTAGTATTCATTTAAGATGTATTTTTCTGAAAAAACCTAAGCAAACCAAAAGGAATAGGAATAAGTAGAGAACATGAAAAGCATAATAAATTCGGACATGTCGGACTCTTCTGTTGTATCCTTAGAAAGTAATTCCAACAACGAAAATAATTGCTAAATTTCTTAAAGACATCATCCATTAAAACGGAGAGTTTTTTATTTGCTTTAAAACAGCTATTTAAATTAAAATGGGCTGCTGCGAATCAAGAGACGTAAGTTTCAATATAGAAAAGCAAAGATAGAGCTCCAGAGGCATCAAAATATCAATCTTCTATGACTTATTCTAGATCATCTACCTCAACAAATTACGAACTTGTTGAAGAAGCAAAATCACTAGGCCTGAAGCCTCTGAATGAAGAAGACAAAGAAGCTTATGAGCGTTATTTATACATTGAATCTTTTGAAAATTCAAGTTCATGGGAAAAAATCAAACATGCAGGCTGGTTTGACATTTCCAAGTTCAATGGGACAACAAAATATGATTCTCACACACCAGTAAGCAAAATTTGGTTTACCCTGGGCACAAAAGCGGAATTATCTATCATTTTAGATTACTTGAACGAGCCCAAGAAAAGACTTTCATGGGACAAAAATTTCAAGACCTATGAAATTATTGATGGAAATTTTCCGAATAATTATACAATTTATTTCCTCATCAAATTATTTGCATATAAAGGAGATTATATAGAGAAAAGAGTAGTTGCTTATGATAAAGATTCAGTTGTAGTCGTTTATTATTCAGTAGAAAATGAACAGAAACCAAAGCAAAGATGGGTTTCTAGAGGAATTACTCATATTGGACTGACAAGAATAAGACTAATTAATGGGAAAATCGAATTTGTTATTATAGGGCAATCAGATCCTTCAAGCACTCTTGCAAAACTTGCACAAACTGTTGGGATTGGGCTTTCTGATGAGTGGTGCAAAAAATATAAAAATGCGATACTTGAAGCGAGAAAAGGCAGCGAAATTCAAAGAAAAGATACAGAAATTTCTGAAGAAAACAAAAGCAGTTGTAATTAAACACAATTTTATGCTAATATGATTTCTCTATATTGCTTTTAAATTTTAAAATTTGTATCAGGTGTAAATAATTTATACATAATGGGTGAAGCAACGATTAATTTATTCAAAATGCTTTATCTGGCTTCCAAAAACAACAAAATATTTTTAACAGTGCCAAAGACGGTTATTTATGGCTTTGGATTCAAAGACCTTACAATAATTTCTACAGTAGAAAAAACTATGCATTTTCATGAAATCTCTCTGGCGAATTTGCACACAATTCTTAATGAATTTGAATATGAAGATAAAAATTTTCCATTTGCAGTATTTAAAACCAAAAACAATATCACGCTTGTAAATAATCCCCAAGAAGCTTATACTCTTATAGAAAAAAATATAAAAATCAGATACGAATTTTCATTACAGCAGTATATTATTTCTCCTGGAGACTTCACACAAATAGTCCGTGTTTCAAAAAATTCAGCAAACCGTATTTCTGCAAAAATCATAAAAAATAAATATTCCTTCATTTGCCAAAAGAAAACTCATATAATACTAAACCCAAATTTAAACTTTTTTCTAACAACTACAGAAGAAAAAGAGCCAAAACCCTCTAATTTCCAGCCATTTTCTAAAAGTTTCATCATAATCAGAGGCATCTGCATCGGAAAAGGAAGCATTTCTATGTCTACGATTGAATTATCACAAAGCATCGATTGGATTTATAGTATATTAAAAGCAGTGCTTTTACATAGAACTGTTATAAAAGTTTCCGCTAACTTCATTATGAATAAAAATAATGAGTGATTTTTGATAGGTTTGCATTCATGCCATGTCAGCGAAAAAAAGGTTGAAACTTCATTTTTCAGAAGAAAATCAACAGAAACTCCAAGCATGCTAGGAAAATTGAATAGGACAATGACGACTGGGCATGATTCATTAAATGCTACTATGTGTTCAAAAAATCATGAAGATCCAGATAAAACTTTTATTGATCGTAATACACCCAATTTAGAATTGAAAAAAATATTTGAAAAGGAACCAATAATTCCGAGAAAAAGTAAGCAGGCACAAAATAATCCACTTCCATTAGCACGATCTCAGACTGTTAAAAAAATTGCACCTGTGATAGAAACAATAGAAAATGATATTGATCATTTGATTGGGAAAGATAGGCTAAAAGATTTGAAGTATATGAATTATCAAAAATGGATTAAGAGGAGAGAAGATAAGTTGCCTGATATGATGCTTGAGAAAACATATGCGAAACAGATTTCTACTTTCCATGATGCTGTGAGGAAAAAACATAATTCAAGCTTGAATTTATTGAAAAATTTAAAACAAACAATGGAAGATATAGTATCAATAAATTCTTTGAAAGGAGAATTTGTAGTAAAAGACGCTTCCAAGCTACTTTTAACGAAAAATTTCAAGAGGCATTTAAATTGATTTTCAGAAGACAATAAAAACGATGAAGAAGACGACAAAGTATCATCAATAAGAGCAAGCTTTAGCCAAGCTCTCAAAGACAAGTGTGTAGAAAACGTCATTTTAAATGGCTGTCAAAGATTAGAAAGTTTAAAAAGAAAAAGATCCCTGAAAAAATAATCTCCACAATTAACTTTGTTTTCTATAAAAATTTATTACACATAATATCTAATTTCCATTTATTTTTTTCAAAATTCGTTATAAATCACCAATTTCTTCTCCTTTTCTATTTATTATCAAAAATCCTTCATATCGGCAAGTATCGTATCAAATTTTCCTTTTTCCCCTCAATTTTCTCAACACAAAGATATGCACTTCTATACTAATAAAATGGGAGGAAAACATAGCACTCGCAGCATATTAATCACGACTGACCAAACTTCTTCAATCCCAGGGTCTAATATCACAGGAAAAATCTATATGAAGCTAGAAAAAGCCATCCGTGCTTCTACTCTCTGGCTGAAATTCAAAGGAAAAGAACAAACTCAATGAAGCTCATCTGCAATCTCTTCCAAAGCTAAAGGAGTCACAAACTTAATCAATTTAAAAGCTCCAGTTATTGTGTGGGAAGATGGGGTGATTCCTGCTGGGGACTATGAAATTCCTTATACTTATGCACTGCCTGCAAATCTTGCTAACTCTTTTCACATTGAGACACCAAATTATAATGCGGATATTATATATAAATTAAAAGCAGAAATTGAGCCAGAAGGGCACAAAAAAATGAAAAGTTCGGTAGATATACAAATTTATAACCTTGTACAAGCAAAAGAAGGGAATATAGCAAGTAATAGGATCCCTGTTTCTCAATGCTGCTCTACGGGAAGCTTCAGAATAAATATTCAACTAGACAAGTCTGCATATACTCCACTAGAAAAGCCACAGGTTTCTATGGAAATTAATAATACAGAGTCAGATGCGAATTTGCATTCAATAACTATTTCATTAGCAAGACAAATTATTTTGCGCAGTAATAGTAAACATACATTTTATAACGAGTATATTGCCTCTCACAGTGTTAAAAAAGGCTGTGGAAAAGGAAAAATCTGTGAAAAAGAAAATGCAATTTTATCTAATGTCGACTTATCAAAAGCCCAAAAAACCTTGCATTTCGCTCCAACCATAACCTCAGCCAAAATAGAATGCATATATAAGCTGATTTTCGAATTTGTTTCTGATGACAGCTGTGTAAGAAATATTGGCACATGTGAAATTCCTTTAGAAATCTCTCCTCAGATAATGGAAATCCCAAGACCAGCCCCAGAAGCTCCTGCAGGCTGAAATCCAGTCACTTTTGAGGTGCAGAAACTTTCTTATGAGTATGCAGAAGCATATGCGCCATCAGCTCCTCCATTAGAAGATGAAGAATAATTAATAAATTCTAACTTATTTAAAGTTTTTGGATCATTTCAGGAATCGCCTTGAATAAATCAGCCACAAGTCCATAGTCAGCAACACTGAAAATTGGTGCTTCTGGGTCTGTATTTATAGCAACAATTACTTTTGAATCTTTCATGCCAGCAATATGCTGAATTGCTCCAGAAACCCCACAAGCAATATAAAGATTTGGTGCTACGATTTTCCCAGTTTGGCCAATCTGCAAGTCATTTGAGCAAAACCCTGCATCGACTGCAGCCCTTGATGCTCCCACTCCTGCTCCTAATTTTTCCGCTAATTCTTCTACAACATGCCAATTGTCTTTATTTTTGAGTCCTCTTCCTCCAGTCACAATGATTTTTGCAGTCCCCAGTTCAGGTCTTTCATTGACTTCTAAGTTTTGTGACACCCAGGTCATGACAGGTCTAAATGGTATATTTAAATCAATTCTTTCTATAGGAGATGCAGTTTTCGAAACTGGGTTTCTATCAAATGAAGTGGAGCGAATCGTCAGAAGGATAAAATCTTGGTGAGTTGTTACTGTATATATTGCGTTTCCTGCATAGCCAGGACGTTTAAAGCACTTTTCATTCATAATGCGGACCACGTCAGATATGGGCTGAGTGTTCATGACACCTCCAAGTCTTGGAATGATATCTCTTGAGAATTGGCTTGTAGCTCCAATTATTCTTTTGAATCTATATTGAGTTTGGACTGCTTGAAGAGTTTGAGTCATAACATCTGCCATATGGTTTTTTAGCACTGGGTGGTCATAATGCAAAACTTTTGTGACTCCTTTGATTTTTGATGCTTCTTCTGCGACTGATGAGCAATTTTCTCCTGCAACTAAGACTGTTGTTTCTTCATTAAAATAATCAGCTGCATTTATAGCGCTATAAACACCTCCAGCCAGCTTAGAGTTGTTGTGCTCAGCTAAAATAAGGGAGGAAAATGCTCTTTTCAACATATTTATATTACTTAAAAATTAAGAGATAAGTAAAGGATGAATTTACAAAGTAAATAATTTTAATATAGGTATTAATTAATAGTAATTAGTTGCATTAATTTTGAAAAAGATTTATATTGATTTCAGTAAATTTTTTCTTATTCAAAAGTCAATGAAAAATATTGGGATTTTATATAAATAAGCTCAATGCTTATGTGTGTTTACATATATGCTTCATTTTCCTATTAAATAAGTTTTAATAATGGACGCAAATACAGCCTATTTGACCCAAAACACATTAGAAAACGTCAATACTGTTGAGCATCCTTTATCTGGAGGTAAAACACTGGAGGAAATTTTAAGCAATATCGAGATGACAATTATCGAAGAGAACGAAGAACATTTAATCATTGATCTTGTAGGTATTGAAGCTCCTATTGCGAATGCCCTAAGAAGGATCATGCTTTCAGAAGTCCCAACAATGGCAATTGAGGACATAAATTTATGACAAAATACATCAGTGATTCCAGATGAGGTTTTAGCCCACCGAATAGGATTAATTCCTATTGATGCTGATCCACGATTATTCAAGTTTAAGCATCCTAATGAAGAACACTCCTCAGAAAATTGCATTTGCTTTAAACTGCATGCTGTATGCAGAAGACTTGAAGATGGAAGTATTGTAGGCGATAAAGTGATGTCAGGAGATCTGCAATGGCAACCTTTTCCAAATCAGCAAGAAAGATTTGGCCATTTCAAGCCTGTTCACGATGATATTATCATAGCAAAATTAGGCCCAGGCCAAGAAATTGAAGCAGAATTATTCTGCGAAAAAGGTGTAGGCTCAACTCACACAAAATGGTCACCTGTCTGCACAGCTTCATACAGACTTGCACCTAAAATCACTTTAAAAAAAGAAATTACAGGTGAAAGTGCTATAAATCTAAAAAACAAATGCCCTATGGGCGTTTTTGATGTGAAAAAAGGAAAAGCTGTTGTAAAAAATCCTAGAAATTGCACATCTTGCAGAGAATGCATAAGAGAAGACGATTCTATGGTAAGTTTAGCTAAAGTAAAAGATCATTTTATTTTTACAATTGAGACAACTGGAGCTCTTTCACCAAGGGATATTTTTAGAGAAGCTATTAAAGAGCTTAGGGACAAAGCAACTTTTTGGCTAGATAAAATCAATATTTATAAACGAACACCTAAGAGTTAAGAATTTATTTGAATTAAGAGTATTATTAAGTAAAATAAATTTAATAAAGTAATGCTTAATAATTTTAATAATTAAGATTTAATATTAAGGATATCTATTTCATTAAACTTCCTTGAATAATATTTATATTATTAATTGGCTTTAAGGTCACACAATAAATAGAATTTTCCATTATACTGTGAATTCTTTTTATAAAAACTAAGCATTTAATTTTTAAGATTTTTCTTCTATAAGAAAAGTTAAAATTACTAAAAATTATAGCATAAAATTAAATGAAAATAAAAATAAAAATTTTGATTTTAGCCAGAATTTACTTTGTTTAGTACTATAAAATGTGCCTTATATATAGGAAAACAATTTTGGAAATTATATAAGATACTGCAAGTATAAATAATTACTCTGCAGAATTTAAGAGCTGCAAACAGATAATTATACTTAAATATAGAGAGCAAAATTTACTACCTATTATAATTCCTTAAAAATCAAATGAAGATGTTGTCAGTTTTGCTAATTTTAGAGATAATTATTATATATTGGAGATTAGATATTGAGAAATACAAATTTGATTTAATAGAGCTGGTTTAGATGAAAATAAATGAACCAAATCTATTTCAGTATCAAAGCCATACGTATTATTCAAAATTCAATTTCACATAATAAAATATCTTAGTAGATTTTATTCAGTTCAAAACAATTGAATCAAATAAGTTTCAATGCTTAATCCAAATGATTTATATAATTCAATCGCATTTAATAAAAATATTTTGATTTCTTGATGAAAAATAAAAATCTATTTTAAATTCAATTAATCTTGGGTTATTTTTAGCAATCCATATGATTTTAGCTTTGCAAAATATATGGTTTTTTAAGCGCCAGAATAATAAAATTATATTTGATTGAATGCTGTTTTAGCTTTATCTATGAAAGTGAAATTGAAATGAGCATGCATGAATTAATTTTGTGAATGAAGGAATATTAAATAACTTATCTTCATCAACATGTAAAAATTTTGGTAAATTATTATAAGATTTTTTTTCAAAAATAGTACTTCACTTGGATTCAGAAGTGATGAATTTATATTGAATCATGTTGTCAATTTATGTATTGGCTTGACAAATCTTAATTAAAAATTTGATCTAAATGCAATAATTGTGAATAAAATCTAGAGCAAACAGTCAACAAATCGTTATAATTTAAATGAAAATTCTTAGATTCCAAAAATACAAACTAAATGCGGAAATATACTGCCTAATAGCTAAATCCAATTAGAGAACTTATATTACATAAGTATCTAAATTAAAATATTAATACAATTAATGACTGAGAAAAAAGGTAAGCAATCAAACTTTATAGAGAATTTCTTAATTGGAGGTGTCTCTGCAGCACTTTCCAAACTATAGTCTTTCCGTTTGAAAAAGCTTATCTCCGCTTAGTATGAGAGCGTTTCATCAAAGATGTCAAACCTGAAGATCAGCCTAAAGAAATGATAGATTACTTCAAAATAGAGTCCCAAGAAAAAGGGTTTGCTAGACTTTGGAGAGGAAATCTCTCCAATCTCATCAGATATTGCCCAACTCAAGCACTTAACTTTGCCATCAAGGACACTTTCAGAAGATTTTTTTACTACGACAGAAATAAGGGCTTTTGATTATTCTTAACAGGAAATATGACAGCTGGCGGTCTAGCTGGAGTTGTTTCCTTACCATTTATCTACCCTCTTGATTATCCAAAAGGCAAACTTGCATCTGAATTAGCTAACAAAGAAATCACCGGGTTTAAAGATTACATTTTTAAGATTTATAAAGGATTTGGGATTGCAGTTATTGGAATCTTTATTTATCGTGCTTTTTACTTCGGTATGTTTGATTCTGGAAAAGAAATCCTCTTTAAGGATTTCAAAAATGCCAATATTTTATTAGTTTATGCTTTTGCTCATGCAGTTACAGTTGGTGCTGGAATTGCCTCATACCCAGTAGATACTGTTAGAAGGCTTATAGTGATACAAAGTGGAAGAAAAGATGCAGATATCAAATACAAAAGAGCGTGATATTGACTTATAATGATTTTCGGTAATGAAGGTGGACTAAAGCTTTTCTTCAAAGGAGCTAGAACTAATGCCATCAAAGCAACTGGTGGAGCACTTGTTCTTGTCTTTTATAGCAAAATCCAAGCTTATTTAGAAGGTCGTGCTGATAGAGATTAATGCTAAGTAAGAATTTTGATTTATTAAACAGTGTAATATGTCTGTTTGAGATGAACTTTTAATTATGCAAATTAAAAATTGAGGAATTGATTTCATTGATGATTATTATAAGCTCAGTCTCTATATAAAATTGCCACCTACAAGTTTGATGAATCTTCAGTTGCTGGCAAGTCACATTGAATGATGCAATCTGTGCAATCTATGATACGAGCAGCTCCAGATACAGCCCAAAGAAATGAATCCATCATGTGAATCTCATTAAAAATAGGTGATATAATGATTTCAGTTTTTTTTTAAATCTGCAGCTGACTGCTAATTCCTTGCAAATTCAGAGTATTTTTATGAAACCCCTTCAGTCTGGCCCATAATCCCTTCAAGCATCATTTTAAATTTCCGTTCTTGTTTTGTTTTTAATTGATATTGGTATTTTCTTTATTTGGGGCGCATTTAAAGAAAGCAAGCTTCTCCTTAGTGCAAGGCTTGATGAGTTAATGAGGATTGTCTTTACATAATTTCGAAGGAATTTAAAAGTGGCAGATAGATTGAGTAGCATGAGTCATAGTATTCACAATCACTAATATCTTGCCAATAATCGCTGCAAAAGCTGTGGTCACTCAAATACGATATAGCCACATTCATGGCAAAAAAATAAGTTCTTTTTTGAACTGAATTATAATAAAGGTGTTGACAATCAAAAAACACGTATTGGTCAATTTATGAATTTTTTGAATTTATATGTTTTTATCGTACTTACTCTATTTGATTGAATATCAGGTTTGCAATAAAAGCTAATATCATTAATGTTTCTAACTTTTAAATATATTGAACGTGCAAAAAATTCAAATTTTCAGCTTGATTGCTCATTGAATTTCTGAAATTATATTTCATATTTCAGATATAAAAACTCTTTCAATTTATCTTATTTCTAAATTAAAAATAAGTATTTTTAATTTATGAGCTTCAAATAGAAATTAATGATTTTATACTATAAAAACATTCATCAATCTCACCAAACAACTCTTGACTACAAATTAAAAGTAAATTTTTATTAACTTTTAATGAGGCATCAATTTATGCCTATTATGTCTTTCTTTTCCAAAACCTTCTATTAGCTTACAGGCAATTGCATCATTATAGTAGCATGCTAAGTTGCTGTCGAATTTTTGCCTTTTTCATTAAGCATTCCATTATTTTTAATGCCATTTTCAGTCCTGCCAGGAGATCTTTTGCAATTATACTTCATTTATTTCCAAAATTTGTTTTAAATTCAAAAGCTTGATAAATTCTTCATTACTTCACATTCCCATGCAATAAATCTTACTGCTTAGTTCTGGATTTAAATAATTATTGATCGCTCTCTACAATGCTTTCCTTTTCGATATTGAGAATTATATAGAAAATCGTTGGAAATTTTGGAAATAAAGGCTCAGTTTTTAGTCCGAGTCTGGAAAATCAAGTCTCTAATCTTTAGATTTAAAAATATTTTTATTAAATAATTTAATTAACCGTTAAAAATAATAAATGATATATATAATATAGAAAATTAAGAAGCTGATCCTAATTTTCTTTCCAAGGCTTGGTTTTCAAGCCACCTAGACTGGTTTTCGCTTAAATTTTAGTCTTTACTGGTCCTACTGGTTTAGGTAAAGGGTTCAAAATGGGGAAAGAATATAATTTATAAACAGGGATATAATTATTAGTGATATAGTCAGGTATGCATAGCGCCCATACACAACC
>CATKHM010000795.1:0-13813 GCA_949751825.1 Blepharisma undulans | reverse complement strand
ACGTTTAAGTGAGGCTTATCACGGATATACTTTGCAAAAGATCTGGCGAATACACGCAGCATTACCACAGATTAAAATTTAATGAAAGCATATAAAGATGTTATGAAAGAGTAAGCTCTTGTAATAGGTGAAAAGATTGAAATTTCTATATGAATTTCTGTTAAAAGTAAGGTAAAACTAAGTAAATTCTTGTTATCTTTTGAAATTTCAAATGAGTATTTAAAATAAAACACTAAAGACTCACTAAGAAGAAATTTATTTATGTCTACCTGCTGAATGGGATATATAAACTATTGATATCAACTGAAGAATCTTGCTTTCGCAATACTTTTCATTATGACACATAAAAAACAAACCTATATCAAATATCAATAATAATTTATTAATTGCTCTAAAATTCAAGTGAGCACTGTGCTTTAAGCGGTGTAATGTTAGCAAGTTTCATATAAGATTCTATCTGTGATGGTATCTCTTCCAAGATCTTTCTCTGAAAAGTATCGTGAGAAGTGCTATATTGTCTAAACGGAACAAACTGCACTACATCTCTAACAGCCTCATTTTGATTCCTATCTTTTAAAGTTGCACTATCAGAATCCAGTCGAAGCATATTAGAAAAACACTCTCCTCCAACTCCTACAATAATTATGCTTATAGGCAGCCTTGAAGCCTCAACCACCAAAGATCTTGTCGCAGGAAAGTCATCAATATCTCCATCAGTGAGTATAAGCAATACATTATAAACAGATCCATCTATTTTTTCCCTGGCTTTTGCATTGGCCATTTCTAAAATATACCTAAAGTATGTAGGTCCAGCTAAGTCAATATTTGGAAGCTCTTTTAGATATGTCTCGATTATTTGTTCTATCCCAGTCACACAAGGATTTGCTTCACTTCTAGTCAACGCGAAGCAATGACTGACATCTCTAATCCAATTGGGCCTTCCTCCAAATCCATATACAGCGAATTGTTTTTCTTCATCGTAAACTTCGAGCACTCTAGAAATGGCTTCTATGGCACGTTGGTATTCATTTTGGATGCTTGAATTCGAATAATGCAAAGAATAGGGATCTGCATGGTCTCCATTAGAAGATGTGAAATCAATTGCAACCATAAGCTTGATCGATGTTCCGTTTTGAAGGAAGTCCATATATGAATAGTTTCTGATGAGCTCAGTGTGAGAAACTTCTAAAACTCCGGAATTCAGGTATCCGTCATTATTTTCTTTTTTATGATTTATAAGAGGAAATTGAGAGCCCCTGCTCAATAAATCTCGTAATGTTATAATTGCTTGGCCTATATAGTCATCGGCAGTACATCTATCCCAGTCGTAGCATTCAACCTTTATGAGTCTTTCATAATCACTGTTACATAATTTATGTAAGCTAATTTCGAAAGGAGACCAGACAGGATCTATTGTTTTATAAACAGTTTCACTTTGGTAGCATTCTTGCCAAGCCCCATCCTGCAATGATTTATAAATCTTGAAATAGGGATCACTTTTTCCTCCCAAATCCAGCCCATCCAAATGATGCCCTTTCAAGGCCAAACTCAAAGTGGTTTCTAAATCCCTTACTTCTTCTGCTTTTATAATGATCGTCCCTGTAATTTCTTTTATCGCTCCTCTAAAAATATGTGAAATGAACGGTTGCCTCGCAATTAAATTACTTGTGGAGCATTCAACACTTCCTATTAAATCGACTCCGCTGTAAACAGAAAACAATAGTCTGCTATTGCTTTCAAAATAATGATCAACAAGCATTGTTTGTTTCCATTGAGGATTTGTGGACCCTACTATTATTTCAGTGGAAGTTAGGTCTATTCAGTTTCCATCTTCAACTTTTCATTGAAGCTTGCAAATTGGGCTTACACTTGTCGTGGTCACAAGGTCTTTCGCTTTGATAAAAAGTTCGAATTTTTTGTGGTTTTTTGAACTTTCTTCTAGGAGTATCATTTAAACCAATTATAAGAAAATACTAATTATTTCCATATATAAGAAATTTAAGTGTTAGTTAGGGATTGGGCTGCATTCTTTATAGCATCTACTTGGGATACTTGCAATTCAGTCACAAGTCTTAGAATTGAGTCACTATAGCCCGTGACTAAAATATTCTTCAAGTCATCCTCCAGATCAGCACTTACAGATTTTCCGTGCCCATTCAAATTGATGCTGATAAACTTCATATTAGGATTCACAGTTTCTCTATAAGTTCTTAAAATCCCCTCAACAGTCCAATTTTGTCCACTGATAGTATTGTTCATGTTTCCACTGCCTGGCGATATCATCATATCAGAAAATATGAACATATTATCAAAGTGAACTCTGTTTTCCATTGCTGTAATTATGTAATCAAATGGAAAATCAGTCCCACCCCCAAGAGTTGCAGCTTCATTTTTCACTTGAGTCATCAGTTCAAGAATATTGTCACCCTGCAGATCAATTTTTTTCCAGCATTTGCTGTTATTTGGCGAGGAAAATATGACGAATTCTGAGTTTTCGCAGACATGCCTCATCATGAGCCCTAGCAAAATGCCAACATCCATGCACCTAGTGACGCTTCCCATTCCACCTTCTCCGGAAATAGGGCAATTCATTGATCCGGATACATCAGCAAAAATGACTGAGTTCCCTTTGACAGGCTTGATGTTTAAAGCTGTGGCAAGCTTTACAGCTTCTTCCAAAGCATGCTTGTAATTGTCCAAAACTTGTTGGGTAGGGACAATTTTCGGGATTATTTTTTTCCTGTTGTATTTTTTCTTTAAGCCTCTTTTGCCAGTTGGTTCTGGTGGCTCATAGGAAGGATCATCTTTCAGCCTTTGAAGTTCTTCGAGGTTTACTTTTATGGCTTCATAAGCAGAGAAAAATCTGAATGGGAACAGCTTGGAGTTCTTGATTTGGTCGGGGTCTTTTAACCTCTCTTGGACTATTTCGTGTACTTGTGGGTCCACTCCTGTTATGAGCAAATTTCTTATGTTTCTAAGCATTGCCATAAATGGTAGTTTTCTGGTTTTTATTAGATCTTCCCACACCTCAGGCTTGTTTCCAGAGGCGCTCAATTGGGTTTCCCAAGTGACTGGGGTTGGAATTTTCATTCTTTTATTTGCCAAAGCTGGGTTAAATTCCCCATCTACCACCAATCCAGATGTAGCAAACACATCTGAATTTTCTGGATATCTTTTTCCAAGAATTGACATCACATTATTAACTGGCTCTTTAATATGGCAAAGTCTTACTAGCTGCTTGAACGATAGAATTCCTTTCTTCGTGGCAACTTTTTCAGTTTGTCCCTCTTCACTTTTCTTGCTATCTTTTTTAGCCTTTACTTTTAGCAAAGTTCTTTTTCTTTTTCCTTCGGAGCAATATTTCCCGAGATGATAAATAGAAAAAGTTTTGAACTTTTGAGCAACCAGGTCTTGCAGACAAGCTGGGACAATAACTTTCTTTTCTACCTCCATATCTCTGAAGGACTGGTATAGCTCAATTGTTTCTATCAGGTCTGTAGGCAGCTTTATTGTTGCTGAAAAATACTTCTTGAGATACTTTTTAGCCTCAAGGTGAGAGGCTGCAAAGGCCAATAGGAAATTTGATGCTGATCGAATATTAAGCTCATTTCTGGTATAATAAGCAAGCTGGCAAATAAACTCTGGGTCTATTGCAGCAACTTCATTCATATCAGCCAAAATGTCAGCTATTTTTTGTTCAGCCTTTGCGTAGTAGTTGGGCTCACGAAGCATGCAGGCAGCAACTCGGCTAACCAAGCGTTCTCTTGGGTCTTTAATCTGCTGAGTAACGAAAGAACCTGATTCCATATTTTATATGTCAGATTCAGTCGGGGCTCTATATCCCGAATATTTCGGGAATCAAAAATGGCAAATTAACTGTTGCATACTTCAACTTTCGTTCATGAATATCTCAAAGGACTTATATATCATTGAAATTTAGCGTTGAATATCAAAATATACTCAACAATATCTAAAAATAACACATTAAAAAGCCTAGTTTAAAATTAATAAATTATTAATTAATTTACAACAAGCAATTTGATACCTTCAGCTCAATTGGTAGCAATTAAACTTTTCCAATCAAATCTTCTTTGAGCTCTTCTACTTCTTTTTGCAAGTTATGAATGCTCATTGCTTTCCACTCGATTTTATTTTTATAATGCCAATCTGAGTTCAGTCTATGCTTCAAGCTCTCAATTAACAAATTGATAGCATCTCTACTCTCGTCGGCCTTTTCCGATTCGTTTGAAATTGATTTTACACCTATTGAATCTGGGCCTGTGGAGCCATCACTTCTCAATGACTCTTTTCTTGAATCCAAAGAGGAGCCTCCAATACAAATCAAGGAGTCCAAAGGCTTAATAGTTGTTGAGTGTGTAGGATTTATATACAAAACTTCGCCGGGAGTGTATATATCGGTTGAATTTCTTCTAGAGATCACTGCCAGTGGTATAATAGGTGGCTTCATTTCTAAAAGATCAATCAAAATCTGTTGATAGCTGCAAGAGCTTTTTCCTTGAAAATATGTAGTAGGGACTTTTATTGTGTGGATTTTTGAGTTTTCTTGGTATTCTTTTTCATAAATTCCAAAGCCAATAAGCTTTTTCAATATTAGGCTTAAGTCTGGGTTGTAAAAAATTTGGCAAATTAATGAGTCCAAGTAGTTAGCAAAAAAGCAGCCTCCTGAAAGATGCTGAGGTCAGGTATAGTAATGCATTCTAGAAAAAATTCCCTTGGGACTGTTGCTCAAGAACTTCACACTGCTTTCATCTGAAAGTTCGACTAGAATTTGAATATTTGGAAAGCTGACGTCTATTAGCCGGCTGCATAAAATAGCTTTGGAATCCAAAGAAGAGTTATTTTTATCGGTTTGAGTTAGAATTACAACACACCTACAATCACTAATAGCTGCCATATATAAATCTTGGTGATTTAACATATTGCCTTTAAAATAATATAAATTAGTATATTGTTCAGTTATTTTTGTTCATTCAGATGATGGCTCAGAGTTATTAATCAAACAAATCGGTTGATAAGAGTAAGTTCTTAGAGCCCTAACGATACTAGGAAAGCCTTCAATGTTCCCAATAACAATAATATGGTGTGATATCATTCCATTCAAATTGTCTTTTCATAACGAATAAATTTTTCCTTTTTCAAGCATAGATTTATAAGTGTTGTCTTTTAATTTATTTCCTAGAAACGCTTGTTCAAGAGCTGATAATCTGCTGCTGTTTTCACTTTCCTCATAAGTTTCATCACTGGAGAAATATGAAGAAATAGAATCAGCCGATTTCTGATTATCTGCAATTACAAAAAGCATATCGCCGTTTGCAATTCTATAATTGCAAGGATTAATTATGACACCATGCTTGTCCTTACAAAATTTCGACTTAACTCCAATAGTCAGTATCCCGTTAATATTTTTATAAATAAACTTCACAACATCATAAAACATTTTTCCAAAAAAAAATTCAGATGCCCTCACACAGTAGACTTCTTTTCCAATCCCTTGAGTCGCTTTGTGCAGCCACGGAGTTTCCAATCCTTTTGGAACATTTGAATTTGACGTAGTGTACAATGAAGTAATAACCGTAGAGAACCCTTTATTATAGACAGACATTCCAAGGATGCTCATTTTTATATCTTGGATTGACACAACTGTGTGCCATGGTGAATAATCCATAGCGGAATCTGGGTGATTTTTAACTAGTTGTAGATAAGTATGAGAATATGGATAATAATGTTTTATCATTTTGGTCACAATAGTAGCGTTTATATCAGCAGCATCAGGATGTGGGCTATGCTGATTTGTTAATATGAAAATAGAATCAGCCATGTGGGCATTTGCCTTTTCAAGAGTTGCAGGGTTGGAGATATCTCCTTCCAAGTAGCATATTTTTTCTTCATATTTGCTGCTATTAATAAGCTTCAAAATATCATCACTGGGATAGCTGGAACCTATTATAATGCAGCGATGATCGTTTTTTCCGTGGTCTTGGTGATAAAACTGGCTTAAGAATTGGTATATAGAAGATGGAGTATAGTATCCGCCAATTATGATGTGGTCAACAAGATGATATTTTCTATCGTATTTTGAATAATTGCTGACAAGTTGGGACATTTTTGACAATTGATCACTAAGGATATATGCCATTGCTAATATCATAAACAGAATAGCCATTCTGGAAGCAGTTCGTTGTGGATAGATATCTCCATAGCCAACTGTTGCAGTTGTAACTATAGTATAGTAAAGTGCAGTTAAAAAGTCAAACTCTCCTTCATTCACTTTAAAAGAATCTGATTGAATCGAGTTCAATCCATTTGCAAGTCCTGCACCGATGAATATGACTGAAAAAATAGATATGATCAGTATAAGAACCTGCTTGTTGAACCCAGAAACGTCAACAGCATTGGATAAAAACTGCTTTCCATCAGCATCTTCCTTTTCTTTCAGAGCTTTAAACATACGAAGCACCCTTACTATTCTTAAAATTCTCAGAGCTCTCAGAAAGTTAAGATTGAAGTGAAACCCAAATAAAATCAATTCCACATAAATTGGGATAATAGTTAATAGATCAACCAGAGACATTTTTGATAAAGCAAACTCAATTCTGTTTTGTGCATAGATAAATTGTCAGATCCAATCCACCAAAAAAATTGTAGCCACAGTAGTGTCAATTACCTGAAATAAATCTGCATGAGAATCTTCATAATAAGTCCCTACAACATAAAGCATGCAGGCAATGATAGTAATGCCAACTTCAAAGAGATCTCGATAGAATCTCAGCGTGTTTTGGGTTGCCTGGGATTTCAAATTTCTAGCTCCCACAGATGCTTTCATATATTCAACATGCCGATAATAAGCTTCAAGCATCATCGAAGATAAGCCACACTGATTAATAATTTCACAGTTAAGAGGGTCTATTAAAGGACCTTTGAGAGCTTTGCTCTCATTTAAGGGATTGAATGCCTCTAAAAGTCGTTGTTGGATTTTTTCATCTTTTCCTTTAAGTGAGACCATAATGCCTGATTAAAGCAATAATATGTAAATTTAATAAAATATTAGCAATTTTAGACCTAATATTCAATTTTAATGAGTAATAGCTTATAAATAATGATTTTTATGTTAGTTTCTTTTGTGTAACCTTAACATGAGGGTGTCCACCCATTATATGATCAATATCAACGACAGTCCATGGCTTTGAAAGCGATCTTTCTTCTAATTTGTATAGCGGCATCATTAAATGCCTAAAACTATTTTGGAAAATTGCTTCTTCTTGATCTTTCGCAACAACAGATACACAGTTTTCCATTCTCAAAAGATGAGTTTCTTCTTCCCTTTCAGTATAAATAGCATCTTTCCCTTCTTTTATCAATGTCAATGGATTTCGCAACTTAAAAAAAGCCTCAACCCCTACAACTAAACTTGCTGGAGCCCTGGGGCTAATATAGAGCCAAACATTATCCATTTTCATTTTTTTTGTTTCCTCATCAATTATGATTCCTTCTTCCTTTGCTTCTTTTGCAAAATCTGCATCGTCTATGCTGCCTCTGGAATCTTCTAAATTACTAATTTCTAAATATTCCTCGCTGGGAAAGTTTGCAGTGCGGTCTATATTGACTCCAATGTGGAAATCAAAATAAACTGGGTTAATCTCAAGGTTTTCTATGCCTAAGAACTGAAATTTGTAGCCTTCAGCTTCCAAATTGTCTAAGTTTTGACAAACTGTTTTATGTAGTGTGGGCTCCAGAATTCTTTTAAGAGCTGCTTTGTCATTTTTTGCATATCCTTCGCAAATAATTTGGAAAGATTTTGCAAAATTTGATTGTGCAAATTTTAGGATCTTTTCTCTGGAGGGGCCGTCAAAGGAAGTGGCTGCCTCTGGATCATTGTTGCCTCTAAAAACCCAAGGTGCTTTGACTGAACTGCTGAAGCATCTACGTAGAAGAAGCATAAATAAAAATGATTTATTTGCTAATCAAAAATTAAATATCTTTTCAATTCTCAAATAATAACGATTTATCTTTGTAATAGACGTGAAAACTTGAAGAAAAATAAATTTAGTTAGCATCAGGAAAAAATAAATTACTAAATTATCAGAAACAAGTCTGATTTTATATTAAAAATTAAATAAAATTTTAACCAAATATTTGTTGAGAAATCTAAAATGGCCCAAATCAGTCGAATCGTTTTATTTGCTTATATGATTGGAATGCTCCTTTTTGGAACCTCTAACACAGTTATCAGCAAATTAATGGACGAAGAAGGTTTTTCCCATCCTTATTTCCAATGCGCAACAATGTTTCTTGGTGAATTTCTCTGTTTAGGGATGTATGGAATACTTCAATGGAAAGAAAAAAGAAAGCAAGCTGAAAATGCAAATATAGTAGTTCAAACTAGACTTTCTCAGCAGCCGAGAACAGGCTTATATGGAAAACTTGGAAAATTCGTATTTTGCATCCCTGCGTTTTTTGATATGTGCGCATCTACTCTAATGTTTATAGGTCTTGTACTATCAGCTGCATCAATATATCAAATGATTCGAGGATTTATCATTGTAGTTGTTGCTGTATATTCAGTTATTTTCTTAAAGCGCTCTTTATATAGACATCAAATCACAGGTGTAGTTTTTGCGCTTGTAGGAGTTTCACTGGTTGGGCTTTCAGCTGTTTTATATTCATCAAAATCAGCTGAAAATCCGTTTTTAGGACTTATAATCCTCATAATTGCGCAATTCTTGGCAGGCGGAGTATTTGTGAGTGAAGAGTTATTCTTAGGGAACGTAAAAATTGACCCATTGCAAGCTGTGGGTATTGAAGGACTTTCTGGATTATCCTTTTATATCATCTTGTTACCAATTCTTAATATAATTCCTTGCGATAACTCAGATTTATGCAGCAAAGGCTATGTGGAAGACTCTTTGAACGCTTTTTATCAAATTGGAACTGATTGGATTCTGATGATCTGCTGGTGGGGAGTAATGATAAGTTTTTCTTTTTTCAACTGAACAGGAGTTTCAACTACAAAATATGCAAACGCATTAGCTCGATCTACAGTTGACACAAGCCGAACTTTATTAGTTTGGCTATTCAGTATGCTAGCAGGGTGGGAAACTTTTAACTTTTTACAATTAGGAGGGTTTATCCTTTTGGTTATAGGGACAGTTCTTTATAATGAAGTTTTGGTTCTTCCTTTCTGGGGGTTCAAAGAATCTGTGGAAAATCATCAAAGAGAGCTGGAAGAAAGACAAAGGAAAACTGAAGCCTTTTTGGGAAGAAATTTAGATGACATAGGAATAACTCCTAAACGAGATGACGAAATAAGAACAAACGCAGAAGCGTAATCCACAAAATTTGTAGATAAGATCATTGATAATCTTTCTATTCTGTCTAAAATTTTTAAATACTCAAAATCTTATGCTATTATATTAGAAATTAATATACCTAATAAAACACCTTAGCAGTATGAGCAGCAAAACTAATTCTTCTGGCCAGCAAAATTCTTTGAAAATCGTAATTTTAGACAATGTTGAGGATTCCCAAAGCTCTCTTGATAGAACATTAAATGGAACCTTAAATGAAGTGCTGCCATCAGACGAATTTTATAAGCTATTTACAAACACTCTTAAAATCTCTTCAAAAAATCATGCTCTTCAAACCAAATTTAAACGTCAAACTACAGCTGTTCAAGATGAAGTCACTCTATCTGAAGCGGTCTTGACAACAGAAATCATTGAAGAAGTCTTAGATAGGGAGCTTGAAAAATCGAGGAAAAAACACAAAAAAGCCTCATATGAAGCTATCAAGGAATCACCCCGAATTAATGTGGTGAAGCTGGACTCATCAAGTTGCTTTATATGATTTGTAGTCAGAAAAAATGACATGAAAAATGTAGTCCCAGACATGGAACTTGTCAAATATAAGCAAGTGTGTCTAGATATGATTGCTAGACTCAGCACATGTACCGAAGCTCATTTTGGTATTGCAAAGCTGCTAGCAAATGAGGGGAAATTTGATAGCGCACTCCAGCATTTGAAAATTTGTGTAAAAGAACAACCGACTGATAAGCTTTATTTTTTGTGGTATGCCATTATGATGGTATTGAGTGTAGAATCAAAATCTGCAGCCTTGGAAGCGAAAAATGTGTGCTACAGTAATTTATAATTTAGAATGTATTAAAAACGGAATTAAAGGCGTTGAGATTTACTGAGCTTTGATGGAACTTTCGCTATTGAATTTTTTGAAAGTTGGAACTGAAATAGAAAGCCCTGAGCATTATGCTACAAGAATAAAAGAAATTGATGATTACTATGGATTACTCGCTTGGAGTGAAATATCGATTAACAGCAGGGAATTAGAAGTTAGAGAAAGAGGTGAGCTTATATTGAAAGAACTTATTAATGATAATCCCCAGAGACCAGAAGCTTATATGAAATTGTGATATTATTACTATTTTGTCACAAAAAATTATGATAGTGCGCTGGATATAATTGAGGCTGCCTTTTTAAAGCTTTCTGACATAGCTCCTGAGTACTCTGTATTAATTAGTTTGAAATATTCAAAAAATTTATTCAGGATTGGAAGGGCTAAAAATGCTTTTGAACTTCTTCAAATAAAGTACATGAAACTTTCTTTATATCCAGTCTATTTGTATTACTATGGAAAGCTTTGCATTAAAAGCACCGATGCAGCTTTTATCGGTTCAGGCATTGGTGCTCTGACTGAATGCTTAAAAGTCTGCGCAGAGTCACGACATGGTCAAGCCTATTATTGACTTGCAAAAGGGTACCTTCTTGTAAATGAAAAGATCAATGCTTACAATTGCATGAAAGAAGCCATTCCTCTTTTAAGCACTTTGGTCGAAAAAGTCAATGAAAGCTCTTCAGAAGACAAGCACTTTGAGAAAAAAATCCTCGCGAAAATTAATGAATCCAAAGAAATGATGAAAACTATGTATGGCGATATGGTAAATTACGAAATAATTGATAGAGTGCTGAAATCTGATACTATTGACAATGCTAAAATTGAAGAATGCAAGATTTATTGCAATTCTCTAAGAAATTTTGATTATGCTGAAGGTGATATATGTGAATCAAAAGTGCTTTGGAAAGCAGGAATGAAAGAAGAAGCTTATAAAATTCTTCAAGGCAGCACAAATAGAGCTTCTTTGAGTATGAAATCAAATTTTCAATTATTAGAATTTTTGTTGGAAGATAAAAATTTTAATGAAGTTCAGAGATCAGCCAAAAATCTGATAAAAAAATGCAAGACTTCCAGCATTCCTGCACAGGTTTGGGTTCGCGCTCATATGATATATGCTAAATCCCTAGTAAAAAATGACAATATATCTAAAGCAATATTAATTTACAAAACTCTTGCCCAAATTCAGCCAAATCTGTTCGTCCCTGATGTAGGATATACCAAAGAACTGCAAAAGGCAACAACAAAAGAAGACCTGATAAATGCTAACGAAACATTTCAGAAGAAAAAATTCATGACAAGCTTTTTATATAGTGAAGCCTTATCCGATCTTGACAGTCAAAGAGCTCGGTTGATTTCGTCAAGAAAAAATTTAATGTCGTCTATACTAAATGAAGATGGTGATATTGACTCTCCTTATAAGCAAACAAGCGCTGACTTCCCTAAACTGCTTATAAATGATGTGGAGCACGAGACCAACTTATCTAAATCTCAGAATCCATTACAAGGGTTAGGAATTTCCAGAATTCCAATTGGAGACTCTGCTAATATTTCATTTTCTGCCTGTTCAGACTATCTATTTCTTTATAAAATTGGGAAAATCGCAGCAAAATACAACAAGTTTATAGAGGATGGAGTGCAAGCTTTACATGACTTTTTAAATATTCATCATTATTGGATGAAAGAAGGCATCGAAGCTGACGAAGATTTGAGAGTCAAAGCACTTTACTGGCTTGGGGTCCTTTGCCATATTCAGCAAGATTTCAACCAAGCTTATACGATATTTAGAGACATAATGAGCATGCTATTTCAACTAGGAAGAACTTCTATGAGTAACCAAATTCAAGAATATTTCAAGCAATATGAATCATTGGGAATAAAGCCTCCAGCAAGCGCATAAGAATTATTAATAAGAATCAATGTGAATTTTTTCATTAAAGCTAATTAGAATACAATTACGATGATGCATAAGACTGATCTAAAGCGGTAGTGTCGTTCATATTGATTTTTGATTTATCATTTACTTCTAGTCTATGTGTGTTGTCGATTTCAATGGATGATTCTTCTTCCTGCAACTTTTCTTCACTTTCTTTTTCTTTTTTTGGATCAGTAATACAAAGATTTTGCATTGGGAAATTCATATCTGTAAATCGTTGTAGATCATCTCAATTCATAGGAACTACTGAACCTGATAAATTTCTTCCATTCCTTTTTAGCTTTGATTCAATATATTCTGGATTTTCAATATATGGTTCAAATATTTCTTCTAATGGAATCTCTTCTATAATTACTTTGCTTTTATTTACAGAAACATCTACCACTTCATATTTTTTGGCTTTTCTTTTGCTTAAAATATACTCATAAGTTGTCATTTTTTTAAACATTAGTCATAAATGAAATCCTATTAACTGAGCATTTGCAAGGGCAACCAGTCCACTGATAGATACAATTAAGCAAATTACAAAAATGTAGCCATAGATCCCGTTTCCAGATATATGCAAATTATCACTAAGCCTACCTTTATATGATGATCCGCTGATTACTTCGTTGCATACAGCAGCCCCACATATGGTTATAAATGATACTAATACTTCTAAAGTTCATATCAGTTCAGCAAATAATTTATAATTTCTCCTTCCGATGCAGTTGTTAAGTCATTTGCAATGGTGATCAAAATGATCTACACATCTTTCACAGTCTCTGCAATGCTTACTATCTGCATGAACATGTGCTTTGCACATTTGGCAGATTTTAGGATATTTTTTTAAGTCGAATTCTTTCCTATCTAGCATTTACATTTCTTTCTTCGCAGTAAGTTCTTCATATATTGAAGGATCTGTTGGGTCCAGATAAGTACACAAAAATCCAAAAATCAAAGTAAGAACAAAAAATACTGAAAATACGATTCCTAGTATTATTTGCAATTCATCTGGGAATACTGGGATTATAAGTATATAAAAAAGAATAGTTATCAACCCAACAAGAGTTCACGCAATAATTTGGAGCACATGAAATGGTCTTTGGAATCCATTCTTTTTCATTTAATTTAAAATAATTTTTGTTATTCATTATATAAGCACCTCTTAAAGTTTATTTTGGCCTTCCATGCAAGCCAAACTGATAAACACAAGTGTTGTTTGCACCATAATTTGATTCAATCTTCAACAAAACAGCCTTTACAGCTGTGTCACAATTATTCTCACATTTAAAAATCTCCCATGACCTTCTTTTTTCACCTTTAATCGTCATATCAAAGCTGTAGCTTCCCAATAGCGAACACTTATTATCTTCTACTGAAGTTTCCATTGACCACACGCTGAAGTTCTTCGGCGCTGTATCATAATCGACAATCTGACTATATCTTACATTTATATGCTTGATAAAAAACTGCTCTGGGTATATTTCATATCCCAGCTGGATTGCTAATTGCCCTTTTTCTCCTTCGAAAGCCCAGCATTTTCCTAATGAATTATCATCAGATAGTGCAGAATCTCTTTGATTGGTTGAAAGCCATGCTAAAGAGCCATGAAATTCAGGAGAGGAGTGTTCTTTAATTACTGTTGCTTTATTTGTGATGCTTGCATAGTTAATGTAAGTTTCTAGAGAGTCC
>CATKHM010000793.1:0-13822 GCA_949751825.1 Blepharisma undulans | reverse complement strand
TTGCGGTCTGATAGACAGTAAAGCATTTTTGGTAGTCTCCTTTTAGCAAGTAACAGTGACCTAAAGCTGTCCAGGCTTTTCCATTTTGATCATCCACCCTGACGATTTTTTCATAATGTTGGCATGCGGATGTGTAATCGCCATGACCCGCACATCATTGGGCGAGTTCGCTTAAAGCGCCAATATTATTAGGGTTTTCTTTGAGCTCTTTTTCTAGCTCTTCAATTTCTTCGCCGTTAAGAGAAGGCTTGCTCAGCATAAAATTATAATCATTTTTCAGATAAAAGTAGACCATTCATTGAAGGATTTTGATGAAAAATGACTAAAAAGTGGTATTTAAAATTGGAGTTTCTTATCAGAATGCGGGAAGGGAGAAAAGTGGAAGGATTGGAACATAATGGGGGTAGGATGGAAGGGTAAGGGAATATGGTAAGAAAATAAGAAAATTAAGGGAAATTTTTACAGATTTGGTGATTTTGAAGTTTTATGATAAATATTTTTATGATATCTTAGATGAAGAGGCTTAGATTCGAAATAATATATATATAAGATCTTGTTTTTATAAGAAAATAGTTAATTTAATGATTTCATTTCAGAATTGTATATATGATTTAGATTATTATATAAATATCGAATAGACCATAGAACACAAAAAGTTTTTTATTTTTCAAGTCAAAAAAAATCACCTTCCATCCCTTTCATTAAGCAGCATTTTTACTCTTGAAAAATGGAATTTTGTAAGTTTGATGTTAAAATAGTAGACATAAAAATCTATAGTTTAAATTTTCTTTATACATTGTGCTTAAATAACTCAATAACTAACTCGGCCAAAATGTATCATAATGCTGAAAGATTCATTTTATAAAAAATAATAATTCTATAATTGTCGAAAAGATGCTTCAGATTTGAGGAAAATCTCGCATTTAAAGTTGCCTTAAAAATTATCGCTTATTAAAGTTGCAGCAAACTTATTTATAAGTGATCAACAGAAGCAACTTTTGTTGACTATTGGGTCCGTTTGCCATAAAAAGTCGAAAATGGCATACAATTGACTATTTATCTAGAAATATATAGTGTCTTGCCTACTTTGCATAGATTTTAGTTTCTTTTCATCTAACTAAAATTTATATGATGCTTGCATCTAAAAAGGTGACATATTAATTTTTTATTTAAGTCAACAGGCTTCAAATTCGACTTAAATAATTTATGATGTAAAGATTATGTTGACTTTTGTAATAAACGATTGTTTATTCTTCAAAAGTATGACCAAAATAGAAGTATTTCAAATTTTTGGTTTTTGAATTTTTTATTTTCGAATTTCGAATTTTTGATTTTCAAACAAGATATTGGTAAAAATTTATATTTTATTGGAAAATAAGCAAATTTCCGCTTAATTCGATAATTGCCTTAATTTTAAAATTCACTGATTAAATTGCGGTCCAAATTAAATAGTTCAAACCTTTTTATTTTCCATATTTTTATGCAAAAATTCTCCAAAGTGTTGCAATTTTAAAATTAAATGTCTCTTTGGAAACATTATCGAGCACTTTTATACAAAGATTATGTCGAATTTTGTAATAAATGATTGTTTATACTTCAAAAGTATGACCAAAGTAGAAGCATTTTCGAATTTTGATTTTTGAATTTTTGATTTTCAAATTTTCGATTTTCGAATTTTCGATTTTCAAACAAGATATTGGTAAAAATTTATATTTTATTGGAAAATAATCAAATTTTTGCCCAATTCGATAATTGCCTTAATTTTAAAATTCACTGATTAAATTGCGGTCCAAATTAAAATAGTTCAAACCTTTTAATTTTCCATTTTTTTATGCAAAAATTCTCCAAAGTTTTAGCAATCATATAATTAAATGTCTCTTTGGAAACATTATCGAGCACTTTTATACAAGAATTGGATTTTATGGAAGCGCAAGCTTTTTGGATCAATCTGCGAGTGGGCATTTCCCATAGCTTTACTTTTAGTACTGATGATCATTAGAAGTGCAGTCGGCTATACAGATCATGAAAAATCCTCTTACCTTCAAAAATCAGCCATGACCGTCTCCTATGACGGCAACAACTATTTTGGTCACTATTTTGACCCTATTGTCAATTTTCCAGATGATCCAAAAGGTCATAGCAACTACTACAGAGATTACTATAATAAAGACAAAAGATGGAGAATAGTTTTTATAAATGAATATAAAGACCCTTATTCAGAAATGATTATTAGCAAGCTTACAGATAAAATCAAAGCTGAAGGAAATGACACTGGATTTCCGTATGTAGTTGAGCGCTATGATTCTGAAGATGACTTAGAGGACTACATAAAGAAGAGTGGATATGGGAAGCATAGTAAAATTTGTTTTGCTGTAGTTTTTTATAGCAAAGATGCCAAAAATATAAAATATAGCTTCAGATTCAACGTCACAGAATCATATTCGACTGACGGAAGTAGCTTAGGAGATAATATCGACATTTTTGATTTTTTAAATCATCAAAATGTTGATAAATATAGAAGAGAGCCAAAGCCTGGATTACAATATCAGTATATTGGCTCAAATTTCATCCATATGATGAACTACATTGATAATATTGTTCTTCAAGATGTCTCTTCCAATCCAAGTGCATATTTTGCAGCAGGGTTTGTTCCAATGTATTATGATAAATATACAGAAGATAGCTTTATTACAGAAATTGCAGGCATTCTTCCTTTTTTCTTAGTGATTTCTTATATCGTTCCTGTATGTAGGATGCTATCCCTGATTGTCCAAGAAAAAGAGTACAAAATCAAGGAAATGATGATGATTATGGGACTTTCCAATAAAGCATATTGGCTATCATGGCTTACTTATTATTTCTCAATATATACAGTAATAGCAGGAGCAGGCGCAATTATTTCCATTGGTCTTTTTAAATACAGTAGCCCAGGTATGATGTTTCTTCTTTTCTGGCTATATGGTATTAGTTGCATGACTTTCAGTATATTTATCAGCATGTTCTTTTCAAAATCCCGCAGTGCAGTAATGCTGGGTCTGATGACATTTTTAATAACTTATTTCATAAGTTTCGCTGTCACAGATCATACTTTAGATCGAGGCAGTAAGACTGCTGCATCTTTATTGCCTAATATTGCACTGACATTAGGAATTGATGTTCTAGCTCAGATGGAAAATGGCCAAGTAGGCATTCAAAGTGATAATACAGACTCAGAGGTCTATAACTATACATTTGGCACATTTATTGCTTTTATGATAATAGATTCAGGGATTTTTACAATTTTAGCAATTTACCTTGACCAAGTTTGGCCTACTGAGTGGGGAGTAAAAAGACCATGGTACTTTTTATTTACAAAATCTTTTTGGGTTAAGAGTAAAATAAATGCTCATGAAGATTTATTTAAACAAAAAATCAATTGAGGAGATAACGTTGAAAAAGTTGAGGATGACTTAGAAAAACAGAAAGAAAACGGAAAAGCTTTGCTTATAAGGAATTTTAAAAAAGTTTTTGGAACAAAAGTTGCAGTGGAAGATATAAGTTTAGATATTTATAATGGACAAATTTTTGCATTGCTAGGACACAATGGTGCAGGAAAAACAACAACGATTTCTATGATGTGTGGACTAATCCCAACTACTTATGGAGACATGAAATTAAATGATATGTATTTATCAACTCATCTTAATCAATTAAGAAGATCTCTTGGGGTTTGTCCTCAGCATAATGTGCTATTTGATGATTTGACACCTGAAGAACACTTGTATCTTTTTGCTATTTTCAAAGGAATGCAAGATAAAGAAGAAATCTACAAACAAATAAAAGAAAAGTTGTCGGAAGTAGATCTAACAGCTAAAAAAGATAAAAGAACCAAGTTTTTATCAGGAGGTATGAAAAGAAAATTGTCTCTTGCTATGGCTCTTATAGCTGATTCTCCTATTGTACTACTTGATGAGCCTACATCAGGCATGGATTTGACAGCAAGAAGGCAGATGTGGGATATGCTTAAAAATAATAAAAACAATAGAATTATCATTCTGACAACTCACTATATGGAAGAAGCTGACGTTTTAGCTGACAGAATCGCAATAATGTCTCATGGAAAACTTAGATGTCTTGGAAGCTCTCTTTTCTTAAAAAAACGATACGGTGTTGGTTACTATTTAACAATCGTCAAAGAAGTAGGAGTCGCAAGCAAATCTCATACACAATCAGTTACAGATTTTATAAGAGGCTACATTCCTGAAGCCTCTGTAATTAGTGACGTCCACGCTGAGATTTCATTTCAAATTCCTAATTCCAGCTCAAGCAAATTCGCTGCATTTTTTACAGCCCTTGACCAAAATTTGAAAAATTTGCAATTAAGATCATATGGAGTTTCTGTGACAACTCTTGAAGAAGTCTTTTTAAGGGTTGCAAGAGGAGATGACAATGAAATCGCTAAAAAAGACGACAATAATAAAATTGATAATGAAATTGAGTTAGAAAATGATTTTGTTCTATCGCGAGACAAATATAGAGGGTCTTTATTTTTATCTCATTTCTTGGCTTTATTGAAAAAGAGAGTTTTCTGGTCAAAAAGAGACTTAAAAAGTTTGGTCTATGAAATTTTTGTTCCAATTGTATTAGTCATTATTGGGCTTGGACTCATGAAAATTGGAGATGATTTTCCACCTATTCATAAAAAACACCTCACAGAATCATCATATTCTGAGCCTCAAGATACAATTTACTATTGGCCTTCTGGTTCAAATGTTGATACATGGGCCAAATATCAAAATTCTGAAGCAGTTAGCAATATAAATAATACAATAGAAGGCTTTGATCAATATTTATTTGATACCCGCAAAGATCCAGATCACTACAGAATGGGATCATATTATTTGACAAATATGGATACTACTAATGACCAATATCAAGCTGTTATTTTCCACAACCAATCAGCCCCTCAAGCTACTGGAGTTTACTATAACAAACTTTCCAATGAAATTTTTGAAAAATACGGCGTAAAAATAACTGCTTATAATTATCCACTTCCTTATACCAAAAAAGTGGAAAACTTGAAAGGTATTGGAGATGGATTTGCAGCATCAGTAGTTTTTTCATTAGGATTTAGCTTTATTCCGACAGGTATTATCGCTTTGATTGTAAAAGAAAGAGAAACTAATGTAAAGCATCAGCATATGATTAGCGGAGTTTCAAGATTTTCTTACTGGTGTGCTAATTTCTTCTGGGACTCGGTTAAACATATCATTCCAGGTGTCATATGTGCAGCAATGGTTAAAGCATTTGATATAAAATCTTTCACAGATCCTGACGACACATACGCAGCTATTTGAGCATTAATGCTATTATACGGCGTTTCTATAGCTCCTTTTACTTATTTTACCAGCTTTTTCTTCAAAAATTATCCAACTGCCCAAGTTGTAACTATTCTGTTCAATGTAGTTGCAGGAGGGATTCTTCCAGCACTTATCATGATTTTATATTTCTTCGAGTCAACAAGGTCTCTTGGAAGGGTTCTCAGATGGATATTTAGACTTAGCCCAGCATTTTGTTATGGAAACGGGTTATTGGATTTAGGAAGTATCACTCTGTATTCAAACTGGGATGAAAAAGATGGCTTATATAATGCATTTGACATGGGTTCAGCAGGGTCTGATATTTTAATGATAGGAATCATGGTTCCAGTTTATATCTTTTTAGTTTACGCCCAAGAATACTTAGAAACTCATCAAAAGCTATTGCAAAAATTCTGGAAAACTCCTCATGTGGCTCCATCTGATTATGAAGCTGACGATGATGTAGAAAGAGAATCAGAAAACGCTTTAAATGTGGATCCAAAAGATGTGCAGGTAAATGTAAGAGGAGTTCGAAAAATATTTAGACAAGGCATGAATAAAGCTTTTGTGGCAGTGCAAGATGTGAGCTTTAATGTAAATCAGCAAGAATGTTTTGCGTTTTTAGGGGTAAATGGAGCAGGAAAAACAACCACCTTTAAGATGCTGACTGGAGAAATAGCTCCAACAAGTGGAGAAGCTTATATTTGTGGGCATAATTTGAATACTGAATTGGATAGTGCAAGAGAATTAATTGGATATTGTCCTCAATTTGATGCTATATCAGAGTTATTGACAGCCAGAGAGCATTTAAGACTTTATTCAGATATAAAAGGAATTCCTAAAGAAAGAAGAGAAGAACTTGTAGAAGAAATGATAGACCAAATGGATTTAAGACAATATGCTGATATACTTGCAGGAACTTATTCAGGAGGTAATAAAAGAAAACTCTCTGTTGCCATGGCACTTATAGGAAATCCTAATGTGGTTTTCTTGGATGAGCCATCAGCTGGAATGGACCCAGAAACGAGAAAGAAAATGTGGAAAGTCATTGGCAACCTCAAGAGAAAGAACTCATCAGTTATTTTGACAACCCACTCTATGGAAGAAGCTGAAGCTTTAAGTGATCGTATGACAATTATGGTTGCAGGGAGACTTCGATGCTTAGGAACAGCAACATGGATTAAAAGCAAATTCGGTGATCGTTATGAGTTCGAAGCAAAAGTGCATGTTCCCAGCCATTTTGAAGTAACTGATAGAGGATTAATTTTAGACCGTATTCTTATGGGTGAAGCAGTCATCAACTCAAATCAAATTTTACCTTGCTTAGAAATTCTCAACGTAAAAGACTTTTATGAAGAAATCCATGAAAGAGGAGCTGGTTCTGCTTTGCATCAGCAACTTAAGGTGGATGGGTGCATATCAAGGGATTCTTTAGTATCCTGGGTTATTGTGGAAGAATTAGGGGATAAAATATATGAATGGCTTAAAAGTGAGTTTAAGAAAGTCGAAATCATTGAGCATTTCTCTTCGCTTTATAAGTTTAAGATATCGAAAGAAGCAGAAAAATCTATAGGGTACTTTTTCTCAGCCGTGGAAATAAATAAAGAAGCTTTGAAAATTTCAGAATATGCGTTGTCTCAGAGTTCGTTGGAACAGATTTTCAATGACTTTGCTAAGAAAGGAGAAGAAGCACAAGCAGGAATTGTTAGAAGATATACTCATGGAATAGAAAAATAATGATGATAATTAGATAATCTCGATATTTATTTAAATTATCACTTGTTCTCTTAAAAAGTAAAAAATTTTTTTCTAATAGCTTCTTTCATAAATTCAAAAAATAATTTCTTTGTATAGTGATAATTTTTTATTCGAAAAAAATTAAAAATAACTTAAAAATTATCAATATATTTTCAAAACAGTATTCTCATTATTAAAGACTATTTGCGTTTGAATTTTTGGCCATTTTATTTCTCTAGTTTCTATAATGTTGCTAATAAATTCATTTTTGAAGTGTATGCCAAAATTATTTAAGGCAAAGTTTTATTTCTCATATTATACTTTATAAACTCAATTTCTTTGCTCTTGAATTGAATTATGGAAATTACTGAAATATATAAGCCAATTCATTGTACAATCCAGTTTTAGAAAAATAATTTATAATTAATTTTATGCCAGATATCAATGCTCAATTTCATATATATTTCTGATTTCAAAAAAGTGGTTTCAAATTTTTAAAAAGATGCATTTTAGTCTAATTTTCAAAAATTTAGCCATTCAAAGAATTTATCAATAATAATTATTTATTTTTATATGCTAATCTAAGCTAAATTTCTTGCATGCTCGTTGAGAATGCAAAATGGTGAACTAGTAATTTTTTATCAATATTCAATAAAGCGAATATTTTTTTGGTATTTCATTTGATAAGTAGAGTAGACCGTAAGCTTTTATAAAATTTGTCTTATTCTGATATCTTGTTGATGCTGATTGATCTTCTGCCTTTAAATATAAGTAAAAAACTATTTGGTATACGCTTTATAGATAATCTTTTTAAGCATTTAGCAATTTCTTTAATTGAAAGCATTAAATTTATGAGTTAAAGGGTGGGCTAATGCATAGAAAATATATTAATAGCTCATCCATAACACTTAGCTGTTTTCATATTTATTTGCATCATGCTGTCGAAGCCTGAAATTATATGAGTATTGTGTAAATTGTTTGGAAATTCATTCCACGAAATAATAAGTTCATGTAAAGAGTAATAAATAAAAGAGACGAAAATATAAAAATTTTAACTTGAAGCGTTTAGACTAAAATTTGTAACTAACAAGTAGATTATAAATAAATTTAAGTTGCTTTTTAAGATGCAATAGTTTTCTTTGCTCTCTATTTAGGAGAAGCTATTAAAACAAAATAAAGGAAAATTATGTTTATTCCAGAATTTCTTAAAAAAAACGAAATTTTCAAAATATTCAGATATTTCATAATAAACAAAAGAGACTAATAAAATTACAATAGAATCATTGTTGAATAAATTTAAAATCATTGATATTTTATTACTAATTTCATTGGCATGCATAATTTTTCAAAGCATCTACAGCCTTATAATTAAATGTCTCTTTGGCAGCATTATAGAGCACTGCTATATAAAAACTGAATTTTATGGAAGCGCAAGCCGCTAGGATCAATCTGCGAGTTTGGCTTCCCTATTGCTTTGCTCTTGGTGCTGATGATCTTAAGGACAGGAGTTGGCTATACAAATCATGATGAATCTTCATACCTTCAAAAGTCAGCTATGACAGTCTCTTATGATGGCAAAAACTATTTTGGCCAGTATTTCGAGCCTGCTGTCAAAATTCCAGACTTTCCAAAAGGTCATGAAAATTACTATAGAGATTACTTTGAAAAAGATGAAAGATGGAGTGTTGTCTTTGTAAATGAGTATAAAGACCCTTATTCAGAAATGATCATAAATAAGCTTGTAAATAAGATAAAAGCTGAAGGAAATGACACTGGATTTCCTTATATAGTTGAGCGTTATGATTCTGAAAGCGACTTAGAGGATTATATAAAACAGGGCAGCTATGGAAAACATAGTAAAATTTGTTTTGCAGTGGTCTTTTATAGCAAAGACGCTAAAAATATAAATTATAGCTTCAGATTCAATGTAACAGAAGCATACGGGATTCAAGGAAGAAGGATAGGGGAAAATATTGACATTTTTGATTTTTTAGATCATCAAAATGTTGATAAATTCAGAAGAGAGCCTATGCCTGGATTACAGTATCAATATTTTGGCTCAAATTTCATCCATATGATGAATTACATTGATAATATTATTCTTCAAGATGTTACTTCTAATCCAAATGCTTATTTTGCAGCAGGTTTTGTCCCAATGTATTATGATAAGTATACAATTGATAGTTTTGTATTAGCACTTGTCAGAATTCTTCCTTTCTTTGTAGTAATATCCTATATTGTTCCTGTATGTAGGATGCTATCTTTGATTGTTCAAGAAAAAGAGTACAAAATCAAAGAAATGATGATGATTATGGGACTTTCCAATAAAGCATATTGGCTATCCTGGATTACTTACTATTTCTCAATATATACTGTAATAGCAGGAGTTGGAGCAATTATTTCAATAGGTCTTTTTAAATACAGTAGTCCAGGCATGATGTTTCTTCTTTTCTGGTTATATGGTATCAGTTGTATGACTTTTAGTATTTTTATCAGTATGTTCTTTTCCAAGACTCGCAGTGCTTTAATGCTTGGCCTCATGGCTTTTCTGATAACTTATTTCATAAGCTTTGGTATGATTAATCCTCTTTTAGACCAAGGAAGCAAGACTACTGCATCTTTATTACCTAATGTTGCACTGGCACTGGTAATAAATGTATTAGCTCAGATGGAAAATGGTCAAATAGGGGTCCAAAGTGACAATATAGGCGAGGAAGTATATAACTATACTTTTGGTACATTTATTATCTTTATGATAATTGATTCAGGCATTTTTACTATTTTTGCAATTTATCTTGATCAAGTATGGCCAACTGAATGGGGAGTAAAAAGACCATGGTACTTTTTATTTACAAAATCGTTTTGGGTTAAAAGTAAAGTAAATGCAAATGAAGATTTATTTACCCAGAAAATCAATTGGGGAGATAATGTGGAAAAAGTTGAGGATGGATTGGAAAAACAAAAGGAAAATGGGAAAGCATTGCTTATAAGGAATTTTAAAAAAGTTTTTGGGACAAAAGTTGCAGTGGAAGATATAAGTTTAGATATTTATAATGGACAAATTTTTGCATTGCTTGGGCATAATGGTGCAGGCAAAACAACAACGATTTCTATGATGTGCGGACTTATCCCAACTACTTATGGAGACATGAAATTAAATGATATGTATTTATCAACTCATCTTAATCAATTAAGAAGATCTCTTGGGGTTTGTCCTCAGCATAATGTGCTATTTAATGACTTGACACCTGAAGAGCACTTATACCTTTTTGCTATTTTCAAAGGAATGCAAGATAAAGAAGAGATCTATAAACAAATCAAAGAAAAATTAATAGAAGTCGACTTAATTGCCCAAAAGGATAAGAGAACTAAATTTTTATCAGGAGGTATGAAAAGAAAATTGTCTTTGGCTATGGCTTTAATTGGTGATTCTCCTATTGTTCTATTAGATGAGCCTACATCAGGAATGGATTTAACTGCAAGAAGACAGATGTGAGATATGCTTAAAAATAACAAAAATGAAAGAATTATCATTCTAACAACCCATTATATGGAAGAAGCTGATATTTTAGCTGACAGAATTGCAATTATGTCACAAGGAAAACTCAGATGTCTTGGAAGTTCTCTTTTCTTGAAAAAAAGATATGGTGTTGGCTATTATTTAACTATTGTAAAAGAAGTAGGAGTCGCAAGTAAATCACATACACAAACAGTAAAAGATTTTGTAAGAGGCTATATTCCTGAAGCTACTATTATGAGTGACGTTCATGCTGAAATTTCTTTCCAAATCCCTAATTCAGGCTCAAGTAATTTTAATAGATTTTTTACTGCATTAGATGAAAATTTAGAAACTTTACAATTGAGATGTTATGGGGTTTCTGTGACTACGCTTGAAGAAGTCTTTTTAAGGGTGGCAAGAGGAGATGACAATGAAATCACTAAAAAAGAACATAATAAAGAAAAAAAAGAAGAAGATCAGCTTGAAAACGATTTTGTTCTATCCAGAGATAGATTGAGAGGGTCATTATTTTTTAGTCATTTTTGGACTCTGCTGAAAAAGAGAATTATTTGGTCAAAAAGAGATTTAAGAAGTTTAGTGTATGAAATTTTTGTGCCAATTGTGTTGGTTATTATTGGACTTGCTTTAATGAAGATTGGAGAAAGCTATCCACCTATTGATAAAAAGAAATTAAGCGAATCTTTATACTCAGATAATCAAGATACAATTTATTATTGGCCTTCTGGTGCCAATGTCGGTGCTTGGGCTAAATATCAAAATTCTGAAGCAGTTAGCAATATAAATAATACAATAGAAGGCTTTGATCAATATTTATTTGACACTCGCAAAGATCCAGATCACTATAGAATGGGTTCATATTATTTGACAAATATGGATACTATCAATGACCAATACCAAGCCATTATTTTCCACAATCAATCAGCTCCTCAGGCTACCGGAGTCTACTATAACAAGCTTTCCAATGAAATTTTTGCCAATTATGGTATAAAAATAACTGCCTATAATTACCCACTCCCATATACCAAAAAAATGGAAGATTTAAGAGGCATATGAAATGGATTTGCAGCATCAATATCTTTTTCATCAGGATTTAGCTTTATTCCTGCAGGCATTATTGCATTAATTGTAAAGGAACGAGAAACAAGTGTAAAACATCAGCACATGATTAGTGGAGTTTCTAGATTTTCATATTGGTCTGCTAATTTCTTTTGGGATGCTGCTAAGCATATTTTCCCCGGCGTTATAAGTGCTGCAATGGTAGCAGCATTAGACATAAAAACTTTCTCAGAACCTGATGACACATACGGAGCTGTTTGAGCCTTAATGCTATTATACGGTGTTTCTATAGCGCCTTTTACTTATTTTACGAGTTTTTTCTTCAAAAATCTTCCAACTGCACAAGTTTTGACTATTATTTTTAATCTTGTTGCAGGTGCCGTTCTTCCAGCATTAACTATTACTTTCTTTTTCTTTGAAACAACAAGACCTATTGGAAGAGCAATCAGATGGATATTTAGACTAAGTCCAGCATATTGTTATGGAAATGGATTATTAGAATTAGGAAGCATAAATCAATTTTCCAATTGGGATGGAATTGATGGTGTATATAATGCTTTTGATATGGGTTCAGCTGGTGCAGATATATTGATGATAGGAATTATGGTCCCAGTGTATCTATTTTTAGTCTATGTTCAAGAATACTTAGAAACCCATCAAAAGTTGCTGCAAAAATTCAAAAAATCTCCTCATGTTACTCCATCTGAGTATCAAGCTGACGATGACGTCGAAAGAGAAGCAGAAAACGCTTTGCACGTAAATCCCCAAGATGTTCAAGTGAATGTGCGAGGAATCAGAAAAATCTTCAAACAAGGCACAAAAGCATTTGCAGCAGTAGAAGATGTAAGTTTTAACGTAAATCAGCAAGAATGTTTTGCCTTTTTAGGCACAAATGGCGCTGGAAAAACAACCACTTTTAAAATTCTGACTGGAGAAATTGCTCCTACTGATGGAGAAGCTTATATTTGTGGGCATAATTTAAATACTGAATTGGATCAGGCAAGAGAATTAATAGGTTATTGCCCTCAATTTGATGCTATATCAGAGCTGCTGACGGCAAGAGAGCATTTAAGACTATATTCAGATATAAAAGGAATTCCTAAAGATAGAAGAGAAGCACTTGTGGAAGAAATGATAGATCAAATGGATTTAAGACAATATGCTGATATTGTGGCTGGGACTTATTCAGGGGGAAATAAAAGGAAACTATCGGTTGCTATGGCACTTATTGGGAATCCTACTGTGGTTTTCTTAGATGAGCCTTCTGCTGGAATGGATCCAGAAACAAGAAAGAAAATGTGGAAAGTCATTGGCAACCTAAAGAGAAAGAACTCTTCAGTTATTTTGACAACTCACTCTATGGAAGAAGCAGAAGCTTTAAGTGATCGCATGTCTATTATGGTCGCAGGAAGGCTCAAATGCCTTGGAACCGCTACATGGATAAAAAGCAAATTTGGCGATCGCTATGAGTTTCAAGCCAAAGTTGACATCCCCAGTCCTTTTGAAGTAAACGACAGAGGAGTAATATTAGACAGAATCCTTATGGGTGAAGCAACTATCACTGAAACCCAAATTTTGCCATGTTTAGAAACTCTTAATGTAAAAGATTTTTATGAAGAAATCCATGAAAAAGGAGCTGGTTCTGCTTTGCATCAACAATTAAAGGTAGATGGATGCATATCAAGAGATTCTTTAGTATCATGGGTTATTGTGGAAGAATATGGGGATAAAATTTATGAGTGGCTTAAGAGTGAGTTTAAAAAAGTAGAAATTATTGAGCATTTTTCTTCACTTTATAAGTTCAAAATTCCAAAAGAAGCAGTAAAATCAATTGGGTACTTTTTCTCAGCTGTAGAAATGAATAAAGAAAATTTGAAAATTTCTGAGTATGCACTGTCTCAGAGTTCGCTGGAACAGATTTTCAATGACTTTGCGAAGAAAAGAGAAGAAGGACAAGCAGGAATTGTTAGAAGATATACTCATGGAGAATAAGAGGCATAAATAGCTAACAATTTTTTGCAAAATTCTTTTGATTATAATGCAAAGATAAAAATAATGTGATTTGGTTATAACTAAAAATATGATTTTAACCTGTTTTGCTTCTTTTTATAAGGTTTTCTAGATTTTATTGATTACTAACCCTTGAATTTCTTGTTTATAGCTCTAAATA
>CATKHM010000792.1:0-13826 GCA_949751825.1 Blepharisma undulans | reverse complement strand
ACAATAAGGTCATTCACAGAGATCTGAAGAGTCATAATATTTTTTTAACAAAGGACGGAGGTGTACAAGTTGGGGACTTTGGGATCTCAAAAATCCTCAATTTCAGCGATGAACTTGCTGTGACAAGTGTAGGGACTCCTTACTATTTGGCTCCGGAAATATGCAAAGGGGAGCCTTATGACAATAAAGCAGATATATGAAGCTTGGGCTGCATTATATATGAACTTTGTACTTTAAAACGGCCATTTGAAGGAGAAAACCTTATAGCGGTTGTTAATGGAATATTAAATACAGAGCCAATTCCTATTCCAGAAAAATACAGTGAAAGCTTAAGAAATTTGATTTCATCCATGCTAAATAAAAACAAAGAACTTCGACCTTCGGCATCTGCAATTTTAGCGATGCCAAATTTTAATTTTACAGAAGAGCGTAAAGAGCTCAGTATAAACATGAGGAAAGTCAAAAAAGGTTATCAAAAAGAAATTTCTATTAATATCCCTACCCCTACTCATATTCCTCATAAATCAAATCCAATACACCCTACATCAGCTCCATCAAGCCATAAGCCTCCAGAAACTCCTATAGATTCAGCAAATATTCAAACAGCTACTCATTCACAGTGTGTTAAAAAAAGTCCTCCATCGAAAAATGATGGTTCGGCGACATCAAGATCTTCACAAAGATGCTTTACTTTTTCAGAAAGCATATTAAAACAATGTCCAAGCTCTCCTATTAGACCTATGCTGATGGGAGACTTTTTAAGAAGCAAGCTAGGAGATGATATTTTTGTAAGAGTAAGAAGAGTTCTTATGAACACCAAAGATCCAGCAAAACTTATAAGTGAAGAACCTTGAATAATTTCTGATATCTGCGGAGAAGAAAATTTGAGTATTATTGATGTGGGAATTGCATTTGATGCTTTTAATTTAGAAAACCAAGTGCCATATCCACCTACAAGTACAAGTAAAAGGGTGAATGTAAGAACTTTTTCAAAGTTAAGTAGAAAAGCTAGCCAGTAGTTAGCTGTAAAGATATTGATATAAGTATGGTAATGTTAAATAACATTTTTTAATATTTCATCAATGGCATTTGTAATAAAATACATTTTCTCCACTTATTAATAATAATCTCACAGAAAATGGCAGAAAATTTATCAACTATTGGATTGTCTATTATGCTTGATTTTTGTATATTTTTAGTTCTGTTTATACTATTTCTTATTTATCGAAAACTAAGAAGCCAAAATATAGACTTGGATCTTGGCGACAATGAATTTAAAGAGCCGTGCATGAATGAAGCGAAATATAGCTTATCTGAAATTTCATGGATGATAATGAAGCTATCTGATTTAGAAATATCAGGATATCTTGGCGAATGAGGATTCTTGTATGTTACTCTTCATAGGTATATATTATACGCATTATATTGTATTGGATCCTTTGGGTTATGCATTCTTGTCCCAATCTATTATTATGGAAGCTCAGATTCTTATAAAGATTTAAGGCAGTATAGTATTACTCATATCATGAAAGATGACAAAGGTTTAATTTTGCCAGCATTGACAATTTTGCTTTTTTCGATTGTTGTCTACTTTTTTGCAAGACTTTATTACAAAAAAGCAGTCAATTCTGATTTTGTAACTCTGGCGGATTTGCCTCAAGATTATGTTGTTTATGTATCTAACATTCCTAGAGAATTTGAACCGAAAGATTTCAGCCAAAAAATACATCTATGATTGAAAAAAACTTACGGAAATGGAATTATGAACGTTTATGTAGTTCCGAATTATGAAGGAATTATTCAAGATTACAAAAAATATCAAGAGCTTTCTCTCAGATTAAGCTATCTTTTGCATCAGGATCAGTTAGGATTAGAAGATACGTCGGTAAAATCAATAAATGAGACCAATCCAATAAATCTTACTGAAAAAATCAGACAAAATATGGAAGAAGTTGCAAATAAAATAAAAGTGAATATAAAAAACTCACAAAATACAAATTCAGGAGCTGCTTTTATTGTCTGTTGTAATAGATCTTTATCTAGAGAGCTTGCAGAGCCATACACTTTAAGAAACGATTTATTACAGAGCCTAGAATGGATAAAAAATGAAACTCCAGCTCCTTCAGATATAATATGGGAAAATATAGGCACTAAGCAAAATTATCATAGTTACACTGGAATTTGTGTCAATTTGCTATTTATTGTAATTTTTCTTGTAATTTTAACTCCTTCATCATTTTCTTTATATATAAGCACAGGACTCGAAGAGTTAGGCGTTAGATCCTCAATAGGAAATGCTATTGGAATGTACTTGCCATCATTATTTTTGCTGATTTACCAACAAATTATCTTACCTCGTGCAGTATCTTATCTTGTAAAATTAGAAAAGCACTATAATGCAGCAGAAGCCACAAATAGCTGCTTAAAAAAATATTTATTTTATTTGATATTTTACATGTTTTTGTACCCAGTTCTTGGTTTACAATTTTACCAAATAATTGAGATGATTTTGTCCTCAGAAAATGATTGAACTAATGAGCTCGCTACTAGTATTAACGCAGCTGGAGAATTTTTTACCATTTTTATGGTCCATCAAGCATTTATAAAAAATGGCCTGGATTTATTAATACTTCCAAAATATGCAAAAGTCAAGGCAAAATCATTGAGAGCTTTTACAGAAATAGAAAAAGCTTTATCTTACAGTGCAGATGATTTTGATTTTTCAATGGAATTTGCAGTTACTTTAAATACTTTGATTATTTGTATAAGCTTTTCTATAGTTTATCCAATTATTTTGATACCAAGCATTATTTTCTTTTTTTTCCGAGTATTTTTTATGTAGTATTATATTCATCTCCATAACCTTTTATGCGTGTATTATGTAGATATCACATCTTCAGCATATCCTATATTGTTTTCTTTGCTTTGCGGAATGGTGGTGTCAGCTTATTTCATGCAAATTATGACATCTAGTACGATGATTTTAAGTGGAAAAACTGAATGACTCGCAGCGAATTCTGTGATAAACTCATTCGGGCTTATTTTATTAATTGCTTTAATTGTAGTGTTTTATACACTTACTGGGAAAGGTCGAAAGCCGATTTATGATGAAGAAGTAGAAGAAAAGACAGTCATTAAAATTGATCCAAAACTATATCAGCATCCAATTGATTTTTTAATTTTAAATTCAGATAATTGTATATAAATATAAATCTTTGTAGCCTTGACATAAAATATGATTTTAAGAAATTCCCCAGATGAGCCTGATCTATGAGAACCCAATGAATAATAAATTAAATTAAGTGATATTTTTCTAAATTTTTAGTTTTATAATAACTTTTTTAATTCTGCTTCAAGATCCACAGATTTTTTGGAATATGCAATCCAAGTAAATGTCAAAATCCAAATCAAACTTAAAATGGCAATAACAATCAATGACCATCCTAAAACTAAATTTTTTCCTCCAATCCCTGTTGTTGTGCTAAAAATAACCCACTTCTCTCCATCAAAATCGCTATAATCTTCTAAATTTTTAATATGAAGCGTCATCTTCTTTCCATCCAGATCCCTGTCAATCTTCCCATAAAGTTTCCTCACAGTTGAAGTCGCTGAAGTTCTCATTCACACCTTGAAATGTGGGTCTTCAAAGTCAATGTACTGCTTTTTCTCATAATCATCAGAATTTTTGTATTTTGAATCATCATCGGTAAACCAATGAATATCATTATCTTCAATTGTGACATTCTTTCCATCTTCGTCAAAAAGGTAAAACTTGTCTTTAAATAAGCTATAAGCAATGAGACCGCATGGGTTTACAATTTCATGATCTTTGAATGTTGAAACTCCATCAAGCTTAACTATATTCTTTCCATCATCTGGATAATCGTCTGTACGAAGGTAAGGAGAGCAGTATTGACAAGCAGTCGAGTCATAGGAGTCATCTGCGAGCTGTTTTTGGCAATATGACTTGACGTATTTTCGATGATTTTGAAAGTAGTTTTTTAACTCGAAATAAAAGTAGACTGGCTTTGATAACTTATCGGTGAAGTTTAATTGAATAGGACAAGGTGTGCTAATGTTAAGATATCCTTCACAGATATCGTCATAACGAGCTTTGTAATCGACGATTTGGTATGATAAGGATAAAAGGACTGCTCCAAGTATAAGGGATATCACAAAGACAACAGCAAATATGCATATGGCACAGAGTGATGAAGGAATGCACATGATATACCGAAATTCGAGCTGCCTCCATCCTCCTTTTGGCTTCCTTGACTGTTCTTGCATTTTTGTTTATATATAGATAAATTAAAATTAAGTTCTAATATATTTTTGATTTGTCTCTTCAAATAGGCTGGCTAACTGCAATTGGAATAAGTTTACAGCTATGAAAATATCTCATTTGTTATATAAAATTGATGCTGCTGATATGTTGGACGAAATATCAAGTGTTCTTAAATTTTATTTTCCTGCGTTACACTATATGTATCAATTTAAAATTTCAAATTTTTTTAAAGTTCAATAATGGCATTTACATATAATTTATTATGAATGATAACTCGCCTATGCAGAGTCATAAAAGCTTATGGATGAAGTTGAAGTTAAAAAATGACTAGATTGAATATCAGAACAAAAATAAATGGATTTATAAATAAAATTATTTGTATTAGTTTAAAATTTAGGAGATAATTTTGAAATAAAAATATTTATTATTAATTTTGAAATAATGCACAATGGTTTGTTTATTACAATATGTCAAAATAAGTATAAATAAAATCTTTAAAATGGAAAAAAATGTTGTGTATAAAGATCAGAACTTGGACAACTAAAATAATTTAATTTTATTATTTTGAGTTGTTTTTTTCTGTATTAAAACAACTGTAGGCTTTTCTTTTTTAAAATTTTAATAATTTTTTCCAATTCTGAGATAAAATGTAACTTGGATAAAATAAATCATATATAAAATATGGATTGGACAGCAATCAAAGGCCTCGTTGAAGAAATGATTGATTCTAAGCTTTCTCCTCTTCAAGAAACCATCCACTCTCAGAGAACTTACCTAGAAGAACTTATTAAAAAATTGGAACCTAATGGAAAAGATGCAAAAAGGACTGGATCAGCTGGAAAAGCAAGGTTATCAATAAATGTTGGCGACATTTCACCTCCTGAGAAAGATAATAGACCAAAAACAACACGTGCATCTATGGGGAGAGCAATAAGTCCTGGTAATGAAGAATTAAAAAAAGAAAGGGAAGAAGAAGCTAAGAAAAAGGCTGAACTCAAGGCTCAAAAAGACCAAGAAATGAAAAAACATCAAGAAGAACTCAAGAAAAAAAAGCAAGAAGAGATAGAAAAGAAAAAAGAACAAGAAGAAAAGAAAAGAGAAGCTAAAGAAAAGGCAAAGGAGGAGGAAAATAAGAAAAAGGAAGAGCTAAAAAAGAAAAAGGCAGAAGAAGAAGCAAAGAAAAAGCAAGAATTTGAAGCAAAAAAAGCTCAAGACGCAGAGAAAAAACGAAAAGAATTGGAAGAGAAAAATAGATTGATAGAAGAAAAGAAGAAGAAAAAGGAAGAAGAGAAGAAAAAAGGGTGAGAAGAAGAGAAAAAGGAACCCAAAAAGAAGGAAGAGAAGAAAGAGGAAAAGAAAAAAGCCCCTGTCAAGAAAAAGGAAGAAGCTAAAAAAGTTGTGGAAGAAACTAAAGCTGCAGAGCCAGCCCCTGTAGTCGAAGAAGAAAAAAAAATTGAAGAGCCTGTTTCTGGAGACACAGAAGAACCTTCTTATAACACCTTAGAAGAGGTTCAAGAAGCCATAAAAAGACTTACCGCAGAAAATCCAGAAATTAATGAGCCAGCAGCTTTTGAATTGTCAGAAAAAGCAAAAGATGCATTGAAAGCTCTCAATGAATTGGAAGAAGAAAAATTTTACCTTGAAATTACACCTCCAGAAGACACGATTTTCATATTGAGACTTTTCTTGCAACTTTTAGGTCAAAAAATCCAAGAAAATAATGGAGAAGCTTGGGCTCAGTGCCAAGATTTTTTGAGAGATATAAAAAATAAGGATGCTCATGATGGAAAAATATTGAGTGATGTAATTGAAGAGAAAGCAAACTCTTTCGATTTCAACTTTGAGAATCTAGACAAAGTTGAAGAAATTGCTAAAGGTCATCATGCTAAGCTTAATCCTAGCCATCATGCAGGCACTTGCTCGTTGGCAGAAAGCCTCTCATTTGTAGTGCACGAAGCTCTAGTATACGGAGGCATTGCAAGAGGAGAAGGGCCATCAAAACTTCATAGTTGGCTTTTACATAAGCAAGCATTACTTACAGCTAATTAATTCTATTTAATAAAATTCTTATAATTGCGAGAGCTTTAAAGTAATAATAGCTAATATCCAGTAATATATTGATAATCTAGCAATCGAACCCTTCACCAAATTTTAAAAATTATTTTACATTAATAAACTTTAATGGGTTCTCAAACTAGTCGCCCAGAAAGCAACCAAACCAACTCGTTCATCCACGCCCAAAAAGATCTCGACAGAACAGACAGCCTCAATCTTGACGATACAAGCCAAGGCAGTTCAATTGCATCTTCACTAGTAGAAAATACCCCTGTCCAAGATCCAAATATAGTTACAGTTACTTTCAAGTGGAACCACGGTGGAAACGAAGCATTTATCATCGGCTCTTTCAACAACTGGAAAGAACGTATCAGAATGGAAAAAAGAGGCAATGAGTTTGTATTGGAAAAACAATTAGAACGTGGAGTCCATGATTATAAATTTATTATTGACAATGAGTGGAGATTTGCCCATGACCAGCCTATAAAGAAAGATCAGCATGGGAATATTAACAATTGGATAGACACGAGCAGCATCCCTGAGCCAAAATATGAAGCTGAAGATCAGAAAATGATGGGGAATATGTATACGCAGGAGCTGTGTGCAGATTTGACGACTATGGATCCTGATCCACTCCCTACACACTTGCAGTATGTGCTGGCTAATCATTCTAATTCTTTTGATTATAGGCAGAAACAGACTATTCCACATAATTCTCCAATTACGCAGACTAATGCAGAACTAGCTGGGGAAAACAATTTGCCACCGAATGAGCTACCCATACCGCCACATGTGATTTTGAATCATGTGGGCGTAAGGGCAAATGAGCGTGTAATTGGCCTTACAACAACTCAAAGATATAGGGAAAAATTCATTACGACTGTTTATTATAAGCCAATTAAATAAATTAGATTTATGATTAATTAAGCAATTATTCAGCCTTTTTCAATAATTTAAATTTAAAAAGATCCATTAATTCTAAAAAATCAAGCATTAAAATTAAAATTTATGTCTCATTTCAATAGAGAATCTCATAATAGAGGCAAAAATTCATCACAAAGGATAACCCTTAAAGAAAGAAGTCTCAATGATATAAAAGAAAGAGCTGACCAAATTTCTATATCAATGAAACAATCTCAAAATTTGTTTAAATCAAAATATGGTTCTCTTCCACAAACTCCTGAACATAGAAAATACCTATTAAATACTCATGAATTAAGCTCAGAGTCCATAAGATTGAATTATAATGAATCTGAAATCAAAGCAAGAACTCCACCTAAAAAGCATAGTCCTGATAAATGATCAAAATCAAAACCAAATGACCCATTAAGTGAATTTTTGAATGATTTAGGATTAGAGGATTTATTACCAATTTTTATTGAAAATCAAATTTCATATGAAGATTTACAATATTTGACTAAAGATGACTTAATTGATATGAAGGTGCCAATTGGACCTAGAAATCGGATATTTAACGCAATTTCCAGTATTCATGATAACCCAAAGGCATATAATCAGCCTGAAAGCAGTCATATTTCGCCAAAAAGATTGCAATTGAAAGATGAGGTTGATGAGTTCATGACAGAACTAGCCCAGCTATCAAAGCCAAGTGATTCAAGAGATAGATCGTTTTCCAAGAAACAGAATATTGCTGATACTTCTTTTGAATCAGCACAGTCGCAAAGAACTTATGATTCATTGAAGAGTATGCTGCTGGATATTAGTGAAAAACAAGAATTTATGATGAAGATAATCCAAGAAAATCAAAGAGCAATAGCGATTCTTGCAAAAAATCAAAATATTTCATTATCTTCGTCAATATTGAATCTGAAAACTGGGAAAAGTCCAAGAAAAACAAATATTAAGTACTAATATTAATTTAAATCTAGCCTTCCAAGTTAAGGAACCATTTAATTACCATAAAAACATATTAATCAAATAAACTGCTTGGAATGTTTCCATACTTCTTGTTCGGATCTTTATTATTCGGGATGTGAGAAAAGAAGTCTTCTGCACTTTCTTCAAACTGAAATACTTGACTATTTTCCTGCTTGTTTACTTGTTTTTGAACCTCTTTGCTAGCTGGTGGCGACTTTTGTTTATAGTTTAATAAAGCACTGCCAGTTTCTTTAATCTCGAACGTATTTTCACTGTTTTCATTAAATTGAAAAGGATTAGATGCATTCGGTGTAAAATCAAATAGGCTTTCTATATTTTTGTTAAATGACTCTGAATGGACTTGATTGGAAATTGGAGGCTTCTGAAGAGGCTGGGAATCAAAAAGACTCTCAATGTTATCATTAAATATATGTTGAGATGGCTGTTTTGTATGTTTAGTAGGTAAATTGGGTTTGGGATCAAATATTGATGCAATATCCTCTTTAGGAGGCTCTGCAATATTCTTTTTAATGATTTGTGGTGGCTGCTTGGATTCAGAAGTGTGAATAATTGGCTTAGAAATGCTGAATTGATCAATATTATCGAAGAAGTTTGTAGCATCAGTTGGGCCATTACTGAATAAGAAGTCAGTGTTTGTGTTTTCTCCAAAGAAATATGTTGTTTCGATATTTTTGCTTGTAATTTCTTTATTTTCTTCCTGCAGCCAAGTTTGTACTTCTGGATCCTCTGTTTTAGCTTCTGAAGCAGGAATCCTTGTTATTTCAGGATTTATATCCTCTTCAAAAGGCTCCAAGCCAGAATCAAAAAGATTTGAAATAGGCTGAAATACCTGATGGCTTATTTCTTCTTTGTTTTTCTTAACTGTGCTTTCTGTTATCATAAAAGGATCTGAAAAATTCACATGATTTATTTTTTCAAAATGACTTACAGGTTTCCTTTCTGCAGAGAATTCAAACTTCATTTCTTCCGCTTTTGGAGGAGGAGCTATGTCCTCAATAGGAATTTCCCTGACTTCTTCAATATCAGGCGATTTTTCATTATTTATTTTCCTTATTTTTTCAGGCTTTAATTCTTCGCTTTCTGTGCAAGGTGGTATAATAACTTCAGGTGGCCTCTCTGTTTGAATTTCCTTATGCTCCTTTTTGCTTCTGATCTTCAACTGATCATTTTCTTGCTTCATACTTATTATACTTTCTTCTTGCTTCTTTATGACTTCATTCAATTTTTTTATTTCTTTGTCTTTTATCTCTAAATCCTTTGATTTCTCATTATTCATATTTTCAATAATTTTTTTCATTTCTGCTAATTTCTTTTCAGATTTTTGCAATTCCAAAACAATCTTATTTTTCTGCTGCAAAACTTGTGCAATAGCTTCACTTTGTGGCACGAAATTCTGGTTAGCTGAAACCTCATCTAATGTTTGCTGCAATCTTCCTCTCTAACTAATTCTTACGTTTTCCTCACTTTGGCTTTTGAAAGCTTCAAATTCTTGCCATGTATTTTTTATGTGTTCTTTTAATTTTTCACGCTCAGCCTTGCTGGCTTGAAGTTCTTTTGTCATTACTTCTATTTCTTTTGTTTTATAAGCCAAATTCGCTTTCAATCTCTCTATTTCTCCTTCAACATGCTGATTTCCACTCCTATCTCTTTCCTTCCTTCTTATTTCTCTCCTCAGATTTTCGTTTTCTTCTTCTAAAAGTGTCGATTTTAACCTCTCATTTTGCAGTTCACTTTCTGACTGCATGCACCTACGCTTTGCTTCTTCAAGCTGCCTTCGTTTTTTTCTGATTTCCATTTGGAGAGCTCTGGGATCCTCCCATATGCTTCCACTGTCACTTTGTATGCTGTGTTCATAAGAATAACGAGGGTTTTGAGACCTTTGGGAATTTCTCACAAGCTCACTGCGCTGAGGGGTTCGTTGGGCGTCTAAAATGACTTCTAATGTAGGAACTTCATTACGGAAATCGTGGGGATCAATAGAAATAGGCTCTTCTGTATATAATGGAGCAGCTTCTTGGCCTTGGCCATGCTGGATTTCGTGGGTTTCTATTATAGGGGGTGGAGGCCTTCTATATGATTTACGCTCTTCTCTGCTCATATTTATTTTGAAGTATAGATATTTAAGCTGATATATTTTATAAATGAATCTTATGAGATTTGTAAATAATGTTTTATAAATTTGATTGCATGAAATAAATTTTGACTATAATAGAATTATATTCATTGTAAGCATGAAATTTTGATGGCATCTACTGTTCGAAATTCTAAAACAAAAATGAAAATCAAACCTGAGCAGAACAGATAAAACAATTTTGATTATTAATTTTATTGTATTTTAGCTCTAGATTCAAAATTTTATTTATTTTTGCCAGGATTAAAAGGAGAAACCCCTCCATATTTCTTTTTCAATCTCTCATACTCAAGCTGCTTTGTCAAAACCTCTGTTTTTTTAATAAACTCACCATTAGAATTTCTAGCCAATGGCTTTATCAGAGTTATTTCCTTTTTCTTCAAAAACGGAGAGGTACTTTGAGCATTTGAGTTCTTCACAGGATTTGATTTTTTCATAGCATCGCTTTGGTCTAAAGCTCTTGAAGCTCTTGATGCAATTTCTTTTAAATCTTTAAGAACATCGTGATAAATCAATTGCTCATTTTGAAGATTTCCACCTACCATGCTTCGATCAAAACTATTCGCTCTTTTTCCTGAGTTTTTAGTTTGCTCTTCAAAACTTTTTCTATTATTTGTGGTGAATGATACTTCAGTAGCCAATGAGAGTCTTCCTGTATATTGTTTTTCTACTTCTGCTTTAAGGATCATAATTTGGTTTTCTAGTTGGGATATATAAATGTCCTTGCTTTTTAAAGAGTTTTTCAAATCTTCAATTGCGGTATCTGGTAAAATATTTAGATTTTCTGCGAAGTCTTGCTTAATTTTCATAGCAGCATATTCAACTGAATATTTTTCTTCTTGAGATTTTATTTTGGATTTTAGATCTATAATGTCATTTTCCAGTTTTTCTTGTTTTGCTCTATATCTATGCATTTGTGAGTGAATGATTTCTAATTTGCTGGAAATGTGATTAAATAAATGAGGTTTTGTGATTTTACTTCTCGAGCTGTTTTCTTCATCTCCACTGATACTCTCAACTAATTCCAAAATTTTTACCATATCAGCTTTTAATTCTTTCAGATATTGCTGAAGCAAGTTTGCTTCAATTTTTTGTTTTTTCTGTTCTTGTAAAGAATTTTGTAATTCTTTTGAGTTTTGCTGGATCTCGAAGATAATTTGCTGATTTTCCTTTGAGTATCTTTCACATTCAGTCTTATATAAATCTGCTGATTGCTTTAGACGATCAATTTCATCTTTCAATAATTTTATTGCATTTCCTTGCTTTATCTCAATAATAGCATCTGTTGTAATATTCAATGTGCCAGTTATTTTTATTGGAATTTTGCTATCTCTTCTCAATGTTTTTATGCAAGATTCATCATTGGGAGTTTGAGGAAGATAATTTATATAGTTTTCATATTCTGAGCACTGGGAAACTTCTTCTTTACTTTGATTTTGCATATAGAAATTTTCTGTATTTGGATCCTGCTCGTCTTCTGTATATACTATGGAATTTTTGTGTGAACTTAAAGAGCCTGATGGAAAATAAAAAATTTTTTGTTGAGAAGGTGAAAATGATGTGTTGATTTTAAGATTGGAATGAAGTCATTTTTGATCTATATCTGCATCTTTGTCCATCTTTAACTTATTTCATAATAAAGTAGATATCTACACTGAGAACACAAACTTTTATCAATAGATTCCTTTCACAGATTTATTCATTATTATGATTGAGATTTATTGATATACTTAAAAGAAAAATTGAATATATTTAATTTTTTAATTAAAAGCTGTATTAATCAATAGCTGAGGTAGCGTTTCAACTGGTTTATCTTAGATGAAATACAATTATTTGGAAAACTATACCTTATATTAAGTTTGAAATCAATTTTCCCGAAATAAAGGGAATTTTTTGTATTTCATTTATCCATTTTTCCTATTTTTCCTATTATCATATCTGCTCTTTTCCATCTAAATATAATTTGATAATAAATGTCATTCTTTGCATCAAATCAGCCTCAGTCCCAACCTCAGCCTCAATCTCAGCCAGGGTTGTTTGGAGCTCTAACAAACAACCAGCCAGCTAGTAATCTATTCTACAAAGCCCCTCCTCCTGCTGAACAATCACAATTTAATACAAATAACCAATCTGCTTCTGGTCTTTTCGGCAGTAATACTTCACATCCATCACAACCAGCGCAATCATTTGGAAGCACCTCCAGCTTCCCTCCAAGTAATTATTCGCAACCTCAATCTATCCCTACAACTTCCTTATTTTCTTCTCAATATCAGCAACCAGCCAGTTCTTTCAACTTTTCAAGCCCCACTGTGCAACCTACACCTCAGCCCAGCTTTGGATTAGCACCTGCATCAGTTCAAGATGACTCTATCCCACTAGCTCAGGTGCCTCAAGCTAAAATTCAACTGACTTTTACTAACGACAGCCAAAGTGTACAAAATCCCAAGCCATATGGACTGAGTATCGCAATTGGGACCTCAGAGAAACCAGCTGATTTTACAATGGTTGTGAATAATACTGACACTTTTAAGCTTTCTTCAGAAATTCTTAAAGAAAGATCTAACTTTTTCAAAAGAGAGCTTGAAGGAAAAGAACTAGAAGGTTTGAGATTGGATATAAATATCCCATTTCCTAATATGCTTCTTGACTTTTTCTTATGGCTGAATTATCAAGACCAAGGAAAACTGTTACAGAAAATTCATTTCTTGCATGAGATGCTTGAGGTCTATGCTATTGGAAGAATTTTTGAAATAAAAGCTGAACTTGGGCTAGGTGAGCTACTTTTAAGAAATAGAAATATAGCAAATTCATTTGGTCTTCAACAATTCCCTGATGTATGGGACAGAAAGTACATTGATTTCAAGTTTGTCATCAAAATGTTGAATCAATCGATAACTACATTTGGAACATTTGGAGGGTTTGGTGGCGGCCTATTCGGAGGAAACTCAGATGATGGGAAAATTTACTATGTATTTGACTGGCTTGGCGAAAAAAGCTGCTATAGTGAAGAAGATATAGAAGATTTGAAAAATTCAGATGATTTCAAAAACATGGGAGAAGAACTTGAAAGAAATAACTACTTGCCAAAGAGTATTAACTCATATGCTGTGTTGGCTAAAAGATATCCAGTTGCCATACAGACTATCAACGTTACAAGACTTTTAAGAGGAATAAATTTGCTCTAAATCAAATAATAAAAATAATTCGGGTTAATAATTAAAAATTAAATGGGTTTAGTCTATAATCATAGTGTTTGGATTCAAAAAAATTTAAAAATATAAAGGAATCTTCACAAATATTAATCCAAAATGGGGGAGCCAAGAGAATTCCAAGCTGTCACCAAAATCCTCAACTCAATGGTTGAATCTTACTCTGAAGACGTCCCATTTCTTCTCCACGAATTTTTCGACCGCTACATACACGAAGTCCTATCAGGCGCCAAAATTCACGCAGACC
>CATKHM010000791.1:0-13834 GCA_949751825.1 Blepharisma undulans | reverse complement strand
TTGCTGCTCATTATTTCCATCTTCCAAATAGTAGCTTGAATAGTGCAACGCTAAATTTTTGCAAGAATCTGAAAACTTTGGCTCTAAATACTTATGTAATTCTAGCTTGCTCATTTGAGTATAAGTGCTATTGAATTGTTTAACCCATTCTTCATCTTCATGAGAAATTAACTTCGCTAAAGAAAGGATTTTTGACTGCAGCAGGTAAATTAAATTTTCAGTAAGTCTGTAATATTGTGTTTCTTGGAGGCGTGTGGAAAATCCACTGTAAACTGACATTAGGAATGGTAGTTAAATTATTGTAATAAAGCATAAATCAATAGAAGAAGAAATAGATATTTTATAAAAATTTTTTTACAAAAGCATAAATATAAATAAATAATGCAAAAATTTTATTTTGATGAGAAATTGAAAAGAAAATAAGTTGTTAATATTATTGGAAGCTTAAAACAAAAATCTCAAAATAAATTTAAAATGGACACTGTAGGAGGAGGTGGAAAACCATGACTTAAGCCTAAAGCACTTATTTGCTATATCTGTGGAAGAGAGTTTGGGACAGCTTCTTTAGCAATTCATCAAAAAAATTGTGCAAGACTGTGAGAAGAACGAGAAATGCTAAAACCGAAAAGGGAAAGAAGGCCAGTTCCAGAAGCTCCAAAGGAGATTGCAATAGCATCTGTAGGGTCTAATAGCATAGACAAATTTAATGATGTCGCATTTAATGCGTACACAAGTAAATCAATGGTTCAATGCCCTAATTGCGCAAGAAAATTCCTTGAAGATCGCTTAGTTGTCCACTTGAGAAGCTGCACATCAGAAAATCCATGCAAACCAGTTAGACCAATAACGCCAGTCAAAGAAGAACCTATAAAACCTCAAGCAAATCCTATCCCTATCACATCTCAATCAATGAATTTTAAGCCTTCAAGAGTTGTATCGTCAAGCTCAGAATCATTTCAAGGGATTTCTGCAAGACAATCTATTCTTGATAAATACATGTCAGAATCAAAACTAAAAACCCAAGAAATTGCTGAGACTACTGAAGTAAAAACTTCAGAGATTTCAAGATCTAAAGAAGCTGAAATAGATGAGTCAGAAATAAAAAGTATAGAAGAAACATTGAGATCTTCGACAATAAAAAGTAAAGAAATTTCACAAATTTTAAGGCCGAAGTCAATTCAAGGAAATTTAGAAGAATCTAAAGTAGGTGTCAAAGCAGCAAGCCAAGCGCCTTATGAATTTCAGCCTGAAGAAGATAGCAGAGTTCCTTGTTCTAAATGTGGCAGAAAATTTAATCCAGATAGAATCGCAAAACATGAAGAAATCTGTAAAGAAGATATAGAAACAGAATATAAAAAGCCAAAAGAAGAAGCAAAAGTTTATTCAAAATCCCCAGAGCCTGCAAGATCAACCACTCCAAAACCTAAAAAAGGTGAAGAAACTGTAGAATGCCCATACTGTACCCGAAATTTCGACCCTAAAGTAGCTGAAAGGCATATTCCAAAATGTAAGGATATTGTAAATCGTCCAAGTCCTCCTGCACAAAAGACTAAAAGTGCAAGCCAAAGCGTTATTATAAACAAACCAGCATTATCAGGGAATTCTAATTCACCAGCCAAAAATCAAGATTTTCGACAAACAGAAAGACAATTTCGAGACAATTCAGAAAAGGTTTTTTGTCATAATTGTGGAGAAAGATATTATCCAAATGCAAAATTCTGCTCGTTTTGTGGAGAAAAGAAATAAATAAAAAATTAATTAAATTCTTAATTTTTGTAGAGTCGCATAAAATATGAACGAAAATTGAGAATTTTTATCTTTGCTTGAGCCTTATTATAATGAGTTAGATAAAGAAAAAGAGTTCAGAAGAGTCAATGAAGCAGCAATAATGCCTTCTTATGAAGATTATAAAAGAATAGAAGAAAGTATATCAGGGGATAATTACGATAAATATTTTGATTTTTTAATGATTTATGAAGTATTTTGAGAAGTGGAAAAATTTGAAGACTTTACTCTGGAAACTGCAAAAAAAGTTCTGAATTTGTTGGATAATGATCTTTTTAGGGAAAATCCTAGATCAAAGCGGCCAAAATCTGCAACTTGCTCTTTGATTGAAAAGTTCAAGATAAATATTGCATATCAAATGTCGAGAACAAACTCATCTATTGAAATTAGAGAATGGCTTTTGATCGCTGAAGTAATAAGAAATAAGTGAAAAGAGATCGATATGAAACCCCTAATGAAATCGGGATGCAACTTTTTTATGAATTATAATGGTAATAATCAAATAACTGATCCCAAAATGCTGAAATTGCTTACTGAATTTATTGGAATCGACTTAAATTATAGAGAACGGTTGGGACATGATGCTTTTATTTGAGTCAATGCAAACTATAAAACAGAAAAATGACAATGCAAAGCAATTTTGAGGTCTTTATCCAAACATACCTACAAATTCAATAAAGAGGATTATGCAGAGTTAAAAAAAATTCAAAATGAGCTTAAATATTGAAAGTTTGACGCAAAAATAACAATAAAAAAATATCAAAGCAGAATAAAGAATTGAATTGTTGGTAAAAGAAAAAATCCGAAAAGTCTGAAAATAATACCGCAATCTGAAATCACTGAAAAAAGTCAAATTCCAGGAACAGAAAGAGGAAAAGCGCCAATTTACCGATGCAAGTATAATAATATAAAAGCAGTAATAAAAGAATACCAACTCCAAGAGCTAAAAAAAGATGGTATAAAGCCGATTGCCAAAGAAATAGCCAATTTAATTTACCTCAGCAAAAATAATAAAATCGGAATCTTTATGGATTATTATGGCTTATATTTGCAGCAAAAAGAAAATAAATATTATATTGGGATAATTATGGAAAGTTGTGATTGCAGCTTGGACAATTGTAATGAAAAAAAAATCGAAATCCCAGGCAAATTTATGGAATCGCTTTTATACGGATTTTGATACCTTCACAGTTTGGGATTGGCACATAATGATATTAAGCCAGAAAATATATTTGTCAAAGTAACTGATTCTGAAGTTCTTCCTAAAATAGCTGATTATGATATATCATCAGCGCTTTCATCAAATGCTGTAGGATCATTGGAGAATCCAACTTCCCCAATCCAAGGAACACGATGCTTTATGGCTCCAGAAATTCAAATACTAGCCGATAATCGTCATATATCTATGAAAATAAATAAACTGAGAGCTGATGTATTTTCTCTTGGTCTGGTCTTTCTCTGGCTCGAAACTCATGAAGACCCCCCTGGGGGAAGGATTCAAAAAAAGGACTATATAAGAAAGAAAATGAAGAGAGTCAAAACTCCTGGGTTGAAGATGGTTTTAAATTATATGCTTGCTGAAGAACCTGAAAAAAGAAAAAAATTTGGAGAGATCATAAAACTAAAAGAGGAAAATAACATCAAACTAATTTAGCATGATTTATGATTAATTTTAATATAAATGTAATTCATTTTAAATTAGAATAAATTCAAAAAATAATGAGAATTTTGGGCATTTTGCGAAGAGTTGAGTATAAGTTCTAGAAGTTTGATGAAAATCACTTCAATATATAGTTTTTCAATTTTTATAAATATATTTTCAAGCAATTCAATTTCTTCAAACGATGAATATTTTTGCACACAAAACAGTATATTTTTATATGATGTTTTACATATTTCCAAATATAAAATCAATATTAAATTTTATAACTTTTGCTCTATAAAAGAATTTATGTGAAAAATAGGATGTGATTTCACTGCAAGTTATATCTGTTGTCAAGAAACAGAAATAAACAGAAATATTCATGGTTCCAGAAATGCAGAAATTATATAAAAATGGTATAAAGGTAATGAATATCAATCGAATGAGGGCTGATGTATTTTCCGTCGGACTTGCATTTTTATGGCTGAAACTAGATCTTTTCCTCCAATTGGAGAATTCGATAGAATGAATTATATAAAAGTTGAATCTAAAAATATGAAAATACAATAGATGAAAGAAATTTGAGCAAGATGCTTGAAATTCTGGAAAAAAAAATTTGGAAGCTGATAAAATTTAAAAAAGAATTAATGTCTAGGGTATCTCCAGGATAAGGTTAATTTTTTCAATTTTCAAGAATTTTTAATGAAATCTTTCGCTTGAGGATAATGGAGAATTATAATGATATAAAGATTGTTTAAAATGTAAATTTATAAAAATATATCAACTATTCTATAGAAACTTAAGGTGCTTCTCATTCATGAAGCATTTAATAGTATACTGATGGTATCAATGAGATGTTTAGATTTTTCAGAAGAAAGAATCCATATAGCTAATCATAAAATTCATTGTTAATAAAATATTGTAATTTGTAGAGTCGATTATAAAAAATGGATAATCGCTGGGAATTTCTATCATTACTTCAAGAGTATTATGAAGATCTTGCTAACGAAAAAGAATTTGAAAGAGTTAATGAATCATCAATAATGCCGAAATATGAAGAATATGAAGAGATCTCATCTGAAATATCAGAAGGTAAGAAAAATAAATTTAATGAGTTCTTGAAAATTTATGAAGTATTCACAGAAGTAGAAGAATTTGAAGGTTTTACCTTAGATAGAGCAATTAAAGTTCTTGAATTATTGGACGACAAATTATTCATGGAAGGGCACAATCCAAAGTATGAAACACATTCTTTAATAGAAAAATTCAAGATAAACATCGCTTATCAGCTATCAAAATCCCAGTCTACTGATGAAATAGCGAAATGACTTCTGATTGCTGAAAATATAAGAAATAAATGAAAAGACATTGAGATGGGCCCTTTAATGAAATCAGGCTGCAGTTTTTATATGAAGAATAATTCAGAAAGAGAGATAAAAGATTTCAAAATGCTAATTATATTGAATAAATTTATGGGTGATCAAAAAGATTACCAAAATATATTAGCAACTGGAGCTATTCGATGACTATCAGATAATTATGACAAAAAAGACTGCGCTTGTTCAGCAAAATTAATGCTAGATGCCTTAAAAAACAATAAATTCAAATTTTCAAAAAAAGATAAAAAATTATTTGAAAGAATCCAAAATAAGCTAAAACATTGGGCTTTTGATGCAAAAAGAAAAACAAAAATTTATAGGGGATGGATTAAAAAATGATTAGAAACTGGCAATAATAAAAAAAAGCTCAAAATAATCAATATTGAAGAAATTTCGGATAAAAATAAACTTGAAGATGTAAAGTCTGATAAGGCATCACTTTATGAATGTTCTTACAAAAATAAAAAAGCATTTATAAAAGAATATAAAGTTGCTAGAGGAGTTCCAGGCAAACCAATTTTAAATGAAATTGCAAATTCAATCTATCTTAGCACACGTAAGCGCAATAAAAAAAATATTTTTATTGAATTTTTTGGGTTGTATAGAGAAGAAATTAATGAAGAAAGCAAAACATTTGAAAATGGTAAAAATAAAGAAGAAAAATACTATAGTCTTAATCTTGTGATGGAATGATGCTCGGGAACATTGGAAGATTATATAGCAAAATTCAATTATAATGAAAATGTCTTAAGCGAGTTCATAGATTCGATATTCAATGGCTTTTTATTGCTACATAGTTATGGCATGGCTCATAATGATATTAAGCCTAAAAATATACTTGTCAAAGAATGTGAAGGTAAATTTATGTTAAAAATAGCCGACTATGATATTTCATCTACTATTTCTACAACTATTGCAGCATTCTCTAAAACTCCCTTGCTCAAATTTGAATGAGGAACTAAAAGATACGCAGCTCCTGAGGTTTACGAAAGGTTGGAGGGCATCCAACAAAAAGTCAAATTTAATAGAATGAGGGCAGATGTGTTTTCTCTTGGATTAGTTTTACTTTATGTAATAACTTCTGAGATTCCTGGAGAGGGGCCACAAGATAGACTTGATTATATTGAATTCCAGATGAATAAAATAAAGCTTCCATGATTAAAATCATTATTGGAAAATATGATGGATATTGATCCTAAAAAAAGAAAAAAGATTGGAGAGTTAATGAAGTTGAAAAAAAAGCTGAAGTAAAAATTAAAACCATTATTTTAACTCTTAAGAACTTATAAATCAGAATGATTAATGATTAATTCTTTCATTAAACGATGCAAAAATTTGCCATTATTATATCTAAATAAAAAAGGAATTCAACTACTATCAATTGCAGAGAGTGCAAAGCAAAACCTTTTATATTTTTGCTATTAAATTCATTATTCACTTTAAAACAGGGTAAATAGAATTTTCATTACTAAAATATTCTGAAATTTTGTCTTTAGGAAGAAGACAGACATTTATTAACCAATTTTGTTTATTTGAATAAATTTCTAACTGTTATCCTAAATAGAAAATAGGTGATTTTTTTCAAATATAGGATCTAATAGAGGAAAAAGCAATAAAAGCACAATTAATCACAAAATAAATAGCATCATGAGGCTGTATTGGGCAAAGAAGCAACACAAGTTGATGGCAAGCAGATGCCATAGCCAGACAGTTTCAAAATTGCATAAGCTCCAGAAAAAGATCTGTACTTGAGAGACAATTACTCATCAGCAGGTTGAAGATAATAATACTTGCAAGGTATAGCAAAATTCTTCTCTATAATCTCAACAACAATTAAGAAATGTACCATTGCTGAAAATCACTATGTTTATAAATTCAAAACATGTAAAATATAGTTATTTTTCTGAAACATAGCAGACAATATGATTTATAGAATCTTTATAATGGTTAAAAATATAAGCCAAGGTCGCAATTTTATAAAAGAAGCAGGATTTGAAAATTTTGGTTGTCCAGACCCATCCAGCAGTATCTCAAATTGTACAGTTAATTCAAATTCTTCATCAAGACTGCTTGATCATGAAAAAATTAAGTTTGATGAGTCATCAATCAGAGCAGCTTCAGATATTCAATCTTTTAAAGAAATTAATAAAACCTTGAATTATAATTCAAAATCAGAACCCTTATCTAATATATATACACCCTACGTAACAGATAGTGACTCATCATTAATAAAAACAGACAGCATGCCACACTCTGAAGTTTGTTCAAATTCTTCAATAGCATCACTTAACAGTGAAGATATTAAAGACGACGAATCATCAATTTCACAAATCAGTGAAACTCCAGCATCTTCAGATATTCAAGATCTTGAGGAACATATTAAAAATTTGGATAATTACGATTTGTTCGCTTATTCTAATTCCAGTTCGCTTGGTGTGGAAGATTTGCAAGTAATAAGCAATATAAAATTTGCAATTGAAAATTGAGAAAAATCCTTATCCAGCAGAGAAATGCCCTATAAAGATTCTCGATCAACTGAATTTAGTGAGAAAAGCCCATTTGAAAGTCATAATGCTTCAATATACAAAATGACATCTTCAAGCTTGCATGGGAAGTATCAAAATAATCTAATTTTGGTAATCAAAAACCGCTTACCAGAAAAAAAACAAGAGGTTGTAATTAACAAACAACTGGAGAAAAACAGAAATCTCTCCAGATATAATTTTTTATTTTTGCTTTTCCCTTATTATGATATTTTAAACAGCGACATCGAATTTAGAAGAGTCAACGAATCATCAGATCAACCGAAATATGAGGATTATAGCGCTATAATTTACAAAATTTCAATTGAGAACTGAGATAAATTCAATGAATTCTTGAGAATTTATAAAATATTTTGCCTAGTCCAGAAGCATAAATCCTTTACCACTGAGAGCGCAACAGAAGTCCTTGATTCATTAAATGATGATTTATTTATGTACAGACACTCACCAAGGCCAGAAATTTATTCCTTAATGGAGAAATTCAAGTTAAATATTGCTTATCAACTGAAAAATTCTTTATCAAAAGATGAAATGATTAAATGGCTTCTGATTGCAGAAGAGGTTAGGAATAAATGAAAAAATATTGACATGGTTCCTTTGATGAAATCATGCTGCGTCTTTTTTATGAAGTATGTCAAAGAAGAAAAGATTGAAAATTATAAAATTTTGATTTTATTGAATAAATTTATAGGTGACCAAAAGGAATATAGAAAAAAGTTAGGTCTTGAGGCAGTGGAGTGAATAAAATTTTGCCATGGTAATAAAGAATTGAAGTGTCAAGCAAAGTTCATGCTAGATGCTTTAGGAAATAATAGCTTCAGATTTTCCAAGGAAGATCAAAGATTTCTTAAAAAAATTCAAAAAAAGCTCTCTCACTGAACTTTTGATGCAAGGAGAAAAACAAAAATATATAGAAGAAATATTAAAAATTGGCTTAAAAATGGTAGAAAAAGCAAAAACCTGACAATAATCAAAAATGAAGATATAAAGAATAAAAGAATAATTGAAAATACGTTTTCTCCACATGATGTATTTTTGTATGAATGCTTTTATAAAGATGAAAAGGCATTAATAAAAGCCTATAAATTTAATGATAGTGAAATAGATAACATGAAATGAATTTACAACGATATCACGAATTCAATCTATCTGAGTAATCACAATAAAAAAAATATCTTCATTAACGTTTTCGGATTGTATACAGAAGAAATTTACGAAAACAATGCAAAAAGTAATAAATTTTGAAATCGTGAAAATAAAGAAAAATGCTATTACCTTAACATTGTAATGGAATGATGTTTTGATAACTTCAATCTGCAATTAACCCTATATCACCCTATCCCACTATTTAGCAGTGCTTGGAACAGCTATTTGTAGTATTTCTAAGTAAATTCATAGACTCGATATTCAATGGATTTTTATTGCTTCACAGTTATGGTATGGCTCATAATGATATTCGGCCTGATAATATACTTTTCAAAGAAATTGAAGGCAAATTAATGCCAAAAATAGCGAACTATGATATTTCATCTACTTTTTCTACAACTGTTGCAGCATTCTCTATAGCTCCTCTAACCATTTTTGAAGGAGGAACTAACAGATACGCAGCTCCTGAGGTTCGAGAAATGATGAAGATCAGGGTAGAAAAAGCCAAATTTAATAGAATGAGAGCAGATGTGTATTCTCTTGGATTAGTTTTGCTTTACGTAATAACTTCTGATCATCCTCCAATGGGGTCATTATTATATCAAAAGGACTATATTGAAGACCACATGAATAATATAAAGCCTCAATGACTAAAATCAATATTGGAAAATATGTTGGCTATTGATCCTAAAAATAGAAAAAAGATTGGAGAGTTAATAAAGTTGAAAAGGAAGCTGAAAACAGATTAAAATCATTTTTTAAGAATTATAAGTAGAATGATTATTTTTTTCACTAAAAGACATTAACTTCTCTTAGCATGACGATAGGTTTTAAATTTTTTTCATTTTTTCAATGTTTATTAGCAATTTTGACAGATATTTCATAAATTCAATTTTGTTTAATTGACAATGCGATTTTCAAAAATACATAATATATATGGAAATAGGTGGATTTATGTAAATATAAGATTATCAGAGGTCAAGCAATGGAAGAAAAAGAAGAAAGGGCAAGATAAATAAAGTCCATCATGATGCTATCTATATGGCTAAAATCGAGGCGTTTATTCAAATAGATACAAGAAAATTATTAAAAAAATGATTGGAATAAATTACTTGATATATTGCATTCAATTGAAGATTCAGGAGACATTTATAGCATCATGATATGGTCGAGGAAGAACTTACGTTAATTCATAGATTGAGCAAAGATATGATTTGAGAATCTGAATATATAATAACATTTTGGTATTTTTTCAAGGATAATAAAAAATTAAATGAAGAAAAGAATTTAAATTTATCTTTGAATCATCAGATCAGCCGAAGTATAAGGATTATGAAGCAATATTATACAAATTTCAAAAGAGAGCATCATTGATTTCTATGAGTTCTTGAGAATTTACAAAATATTTTGCCCAGTCAAGGAGCATAAATCTTTTAATATTGAGAGTACAAGAATAGTCCTTGATTTATTAGATAATGATCTTTTTATGGAAGGGCAAAAATCAAGATCTGAAACATATTCATTAATGGAAAAATTCAAGTTAAATATTGCTTATTAACTAACCTAGAGAAATATACTAATTTTTTAACAAAACTATTTCTTTGCAGTAGGCGAAGATTTTTTCGAAAAATTTTCGTTGCAATAAGCATGAAAATTGAAGAGGGAGTCATTGCTAGATACTATCATGAAAAATCTTAAAATCTTATGGTTAAAAAGCTATTGAAAAATATGATTAGCTCTGAACCTTGGGGAAAAAAGATCAACGAGTTAATAAGGCTGAAAAGGGAGCTAATTTAAAACAATTGAGCTTGTATAGCTAAATTATCAATTATGCTTACACACATATATTTTCTTTAATAAACTCAAATCATTTATATAATAATTTCACCATCTTTTTGTTTTACTAAAAGATGAGTGATGATTAAAATGCATATGCCCAAGGCATATGATATAAAAATTTATATAAATTATTTCCTTTGTTTTAGAATTACCTCTCTGATCTTATAGCTAAATACTTTAATAATATGCGTGCTGGTATTATTGCTTTCTGGCATTCACTTGCCAAAATGATACAGCACTCAGGTGTCTAATCACTTGGATCACTTGCTAATTTGTTTGACACTTGGACAGCCAGTAAATAATTAAGCATACACTAAAATATAAATAGTTTCTTGCATATATACTTTTGAATTTATAGATTCAATAAACATCAGTTTTCAGATCTTATTAGATGCAAATGGAGTAATTTTATTATGGGCTGCATTTTAGGACATGGATCACAACCTAGCAGTGCTGAATCTCGAGTAAACCGAGATGATAAAGCAATTGCAGAGCTTAAAATCACCCGAGACAAAGTCCGAGCTTACATTAAAAAACTAGAAAACTGCATTGATCATTGCAAATCCGCAATAAAAGCTTGCATCCAAAACAAGCAAAAAGATAAAGCCTTGCTCGCCCTCAAAAAGCAAAAATATTTAGAAAAAAACCTAGAAACTGCAAGAGGAGAACAGTTAAATCTAGATCAGCTTATAAGTAACGTAGAAAATGCCCAGATCCAGAAAAATATTTATGAATCTCTTAAACAAGGCAACGAATTCTTAAAATGCATAAATCAGCAATTAACTATTGATGATGTCGAAAAACTGATGGAAGAAACTGCTGAAGCCATTGAGTATCAGCAACAAATAGGTGAAGCATTATCTCAACAAGCAGTAGTTCATGATGATAATAAACTTTTAGAAGAATTAGACAATTTGGAAGTGTTGGAGCTTGATATTCCTTCAGTTCCGACTCATTCATTGCCTAAAGTTAAAGAAGAAGTGCCAGAAGACAAGTATGTCGAAGAAAAATACGAAGATAGATATGAAGAAAATGTTTCAGGTGAGAAAAATGTTATCGTTGTGTAATGAAAATCAAAAAATCATTAAATAATAAGAAAATATTTAAAAAATAAGAAATTTTATTGTCCAATTATATATAATTCTTCTGGATTTTCAATTTAATATCTCAGAAATATCATCTGAATAAATATCTTACGAAATAATTTATTTTTCTTCAAGATTTTAAATATTTTATCTTCAGATTCTTACTCATTGATTCTTCAATTTGCATAAATTAAATATTAATTTTTTTAAGTTAACAGATGACAAGAATTTTTAAGTCTTCATTAGAATTTCCTTTATTTTATAAAACGAGAAAGCTTATTATTTATACGTCTAGCATTATCTTCAGTGATATGATCTTCAAACCTAATTTCAAATCTTCCTATTTCCTAAGTTTTAGCTTTTTATGAAATCTATGCATCTCAAAAAGCTTATACTCGTCTCAGCTTTAGTTTATAAGCAATCTCTGATGAAAATCACAGCTTTACCACACTATAAATAGAATCCATATAATTTTGAAAGAAAATATAGGTTTATTCGACATTTTTTCTTATTTGTGGAAACAATTAAAGCCAATTTTTAATTAAATTTAGTTTCCTTTTTATCATTAGAAAAATGATTTTGGTATTTAATTTTTATTACATTGTTTTATATAAAATTTTTCACTGATTTAATTTTTAAAAATTTAAATAATTCATTGATATTATTATCAATTTCATCATTTCACCGGAAAAAATTAAGTTTATTACATCTCATACCTCTTGGATTTTAGAAAAATTATGAAATTTCAGCCATCATAATTTTAAAAACAAGTCGTTAAGAGCATAGCATTGAATTTCGCTTTTGTTGAACTTAATTTAAGCTTATTGTTGAAAATGGCGCAATAAATAATGGGCTGTGGTTCATCTAATAAGAAAATCAGTAATATCACTAGAATTAGCCAAGATGATATAGCAATTGCAGAACTTAAAATTAAAAGAGATAACAGCAGAAAATCTATCAAAAGGCTTGAAAATGTCAAAGATTACTGCGAAACTGAAATTGAAACTTGTAGCCGGAATAAGGAAGATGATAAAGCTTTACTTGCACTTGAAAAGAAAAAAAAACTAGAAAATGATTTAGATACTGCCAGAGAAGAGAAAGCTAATTTAGATATGCTTATAAATGAGGCAGAGAGTGCTCAGACTTATAAAAATATTTATGAGCCTCTTGAGAAAGGCAAAGAGTTCAAAAATTGCCTAAACTTTGAGTTTCCAGTTAAGGAAAATATAATGGTTGCTTAATTGACAATCTTAACAAGTTAAAGAATAATTAATAATAAGAATTTTTTATTATCTAATTATAATTCCTCCAGATTTTCAATTTCAATAGGTGGTGCCCAAAAATTCACATCAGAATAAGCATTTAGCGCATTTTTCTCTTCTCCTGCATTTTCACCTTTCTGTTCTTTTTCAGGGTCTGGCTCATTATTTTCTTCATTTTTCGCTTCATTTTCATTCAAATCAAACATCAAGTCTTCTGTGCTCAATGGCTTATCATTAATCTCAATTTCTTCTTCAGGGATTTCTAACTCTTCATTAGAATTTTCATTATTGCTATAAGACGAAAAAGGATTTGTTGAATTTTGTTCGTTTTCTCCAGCATCTTCTTCTGCAAAATGATCGCCAAATGACAAAGGCTGATACCCTCCCAAGTGTCGGTTTTCAATGAAATTTGTGTTTTCTAGGTATAAGGATTTATAATCAATTCATCTTTCTGTTTGTGACAAAATTTCTGCGATTTCTGGGTGGTTTTCTGATGTTTTTACGATTAAATTTGAAATTCTGGTGATGTGGCCCATATATCCAGGTCTTAATGTTGGATTTCTGGTCCCTGGGCGTCCTGGGTTTAACCCTTTTTCTATTATTTTTGTAAGAAATCCTGAACTTTTTAATATCTGTTCTTTCAAAACCTGTGATGATGAATGCAAAATCGACGTCACAAACTGCTCAAAAGTCGCATGCAATATCGAATTTCATTCAAATTTAAAGAAAATCTCCACAATCGCTTTCACCACATCAATTTCTTCTATTTTTGCTTGAATTTCTTTAATTTCCATCTTAATAGCTGCAGAAATCACCTCAATTATCTTTATTTTCCCTTCTCCCAATGCCTCAATATCTTCATTAAAAACAGTTGAAATTTGCCCGCCATTGAAATTTTCCAAAATTTCTTTTAATTTTGGCAGAACTTTTACAAAACTTTCAATAAATTCAGGGGATTCTTCATCTTCAAGAAGAGTTGAGGCATCTTCATCAAGATTTGTGGCTTGTTTTTTGGATAATGTTAACAAATCTGTATGAGAGCTGCTTGTCATAATAGTTCTGAGAACAGTAACAACTGCATTTATATTGTAGTTATTTGGAGAAACGAGGCCTTCGGTAAGCAAAGTTAAGGAATCTTTTTGTGTGATAACCC
>CATKHM010000790.1:0-13835 GCA_949751825.1 Blepharisma undulans | reverse complement strand
TAGAACCAAAGTTTCATATTGATTATTAATGACGTTGCAAATAGAATGGAGAGAAATAGAATATGATTATAAAGAAATTATTTAATTATTCTGCTGATTTGTTTGGCTTTACCAAATGGTAGGCTACATAGACTGAATCTCTGCTTTTCAATTGCGTGAAAATATTTGATCCTTCAACCCCGCTGAATCTTTTCAAAATTGGGTGTAAAAATTTAGGAGTTCTATTTAATATTAAGCCGCTTCTTCTTTTCGAATCAAAATTCAGAGAAAACAGCACGTTATCTGTGATGTCTTGTTTTTCTTGCAGCTTCATTTCTGTAGAATTCAAAGCTTCTTCATATTCTGGAAGATCATTTGCATATAAGAAGTCAGTGATGAAAAAGTGTCCACCTGGAGTAAGGATTCTATTAACTTCTGCTATGAAAGCTTTGATGTTTCCATAGCAGTGAGAGCTCTCCACATTAAGAACTACATCAACTGATTCGTCCTCTGCAGGTAAATGCTCTGCATCACCCCACACGAATTTGATATTCTCTGCAGTGTGAGTCTTTTTACAAAATTCCACTTGCTGCTTTGAATAGTCCACCCCAATTGCAGAGGCTGGCTTAAGATACTTGAGAACATAGGCTAATCCACCTCCTCGGCCACATCCGACTTCTAATACTTTAAGTCCATTGAGATTTGGGATCTTTTTAAATCCTGTTGCCATATAATGGTAAAGCTGATAAGAAAAGCGCTCTGTTTCTTCTGAAGGGTCTAGGTAGATTGTAAAGCCTGTTTCAGTATCAATGGCGTAACCATAGTTCATTGTTTTCCACTCAGCTTGTGGGAACATCCAGCATAAGAAGTTGTAAAACTGCTGCCAGAGGAATTTGCGAGGCTTGTCGCTTTTGAAGAAAAGCCAGTCGTAAAAGCGTGTGCCTTGCTTCGTCACCATGCCCCAGAGACCTAGCACGCGAAGGATTGCGTAAATTATGCAAGCCCAAAAGAGGAAGATTGGAGTTGTGAATAATAGAATGGGAATCCAAACTGGACTTGTTAAAAGAACTACAAGTGCTGCGGAAATTCCTATAACCCAGGCCCACATTTTTATTAGTGAAAACAGTATGACGTAGATAATTAATATTGATTTGTGAAAATTGGTTAGTATTTTATTAGAGAATAAATTCTATAGTAAAATCAATTATCTCTGAGTTTAATCCATTGCAATTGATAGATTCGTTAATTTGAAACATTGACCCAGGTTTTATATAAAGATTATTGAAAAAAAATCGAAATTAATAAAATAATGCTTATCATGTGAGGAAAATCATAATTAATAAAAATTAAAATTTTTATTGAGCAATTTTATTTTTTAGCTCATAATAAAATAAAAACAAAATAAGGACTTCTTAAAGATAATCAATCATATATAAAATTATATATTCAAGAGCATTATAGATATATATGAAATTTAAAATATGTGAAGCGCGGGCTATCTCAATTAATTGAAATAGAGATTTTATTTCAGTTAATCTCTTTAGCGAGTTTTAATTGATTTATATAAAGGTAAACAGCTGTGTGATTAAACCGCAAATCAAACTAAGGAGTAGTATATTCATTTTTATTAGCTTTTATATCTTATTAACTTTATCATAAATTCGAATTTTCAATAAATTTTTCAAAATCCACCTCTCTTCTTAGAATTCCATTTTTGCCAAATGATAAATAATAAATCTATTTCTAGCGTGAAAATTTATTAGCACACAAAAAATAATTTTAATTTAAATCTTTTTAAATACACTCCTATCAAATTAATGCATTAATATAAATAACAAATTATTTTTTCATCAGAACGAGAGCCATTTATAAACTAAATTTAGCATTAATAGTTCTTCTCAGATGAGTATAAGCAATTAGCTTTCAATTAAAACAATTGATTATTTTCTTATAAATGCCTAATTTATATTAAAAATGCTTTCAATTTAAATGATGAGTTAAAAATAAAGAATAAAGTTTTCAACCAAGCCAATAAACAAAGACACCATATTTTAGGCTTATCTTAATCACATTCATAATAAAAATTACTGTCTGACCTATTTACTTACTTGCTGTAATCAAGTTTAATAAAGTTTCTAAAAATTTTACATATTTAAGTATATATATAATCGATCAAAATTTCAGCCATTATAACACCAATAAATCATATAATCATAATGATAAACATTGAAGGAAGCAACAAAGATTTTTCCAATAATCAAACCCTTTCTATGGAAAATATCTTAGAAAAAATGTTTTCACTAATAAATCCAGAGGGCAGAGAAACAGAATTCAATGTATCTGAGACTAAAACCTTACCTCAGATAAATTTCTCCAAACTCTATGAAATTGATAACTTGTATCCACTTCAAAATCAGCCAGTTGACTGTCATATCCAAGATCGAGAAGAACGAATTTGCACTCATACAGATCGAAAAATCTATGCCAGAAATATGTGCAACCATTGCTATAGGACATTTGGCCAGAATAAGATGGCCTGAACTTGTCCTCATAAAGACAGACAGCACTATGCCAAGGGAAGATGTCAATTGTGCTACTTGAAGGAGTATCATCGCTCCAGAGTTTTCGGAAAAAGAAGGAAAAGCAAAGGTAAATATAAAATAAACTAAATATATTGATTATAATCACCATATAAACGAGTATATTAATTATTATCATCCACCGGATATAAATTATTTTCGTATATATTATCCTTGCGATATGAATATCATAATGATAATACTTTTATTATGTATAATTAAAAAATATAATTTTTTTTGCAATTTAAGCATAAGAGAATTTATTATCTGTTTAAATATTTCTGTTCTGTGATGTACTTGTGTCTTGGAACAAATTTTTACAAAAATTGTGGAAAGGATCCAAAAAGGAGATACAAATTCAAGGAAAACAATTCGTGCGAAAATTTCAAGTTTATTAGGAAATATCGAGCGGCTTCAAGCGAATATATCAATTATTTGCTTCCCATATTTATATTTGCATATAGAAATGAGTACAAATATCAGCCATTATACCACCAGTAATTCAATATTACACAATGATAGGAAATAAATTCGAAATACCTCCTTTAAAGGAAGTTCCAGTGAAAAGTATCCTGGAAAATATGTTTTCCCTGCTGAACCCTCAAGGAAAGACCACAGACTTCAACGTCAGTGCAACTAGACTTCTCCCACAAATAGATTTTACTCAATCCCAGGACTGCGGGTATTCTTATCAAATTCAAAATCCACTGCCAGATTATCAAAACCAACCTGATAGCAAAATTTGTACTCATAAAGATAGAAAAATTTATGCACGAAATATGTGCAATCAATGCTATCGAAAATTTGGACAGAACAAGACAGCCTGGGCATGCCCACATAAAGATCGCCAGCATTATGCCAAGGGACACTGCCAGCTTTGCTATTTGAAGGAGTATCATCGATCCAAGCATAATGGAAGAAAATTGAATAAAAATAAATAAAATTTCATATCATTATATAAATTATATAAAGCATCAAAAATTCAAAATTTAGCGCTAAATTGAGGCCTGGAGATGACTTTTAAGTTAAGAAAAAGTTTTAAAATATTTTTATACAGTTTTGATAATATAAATTTTAATAAATTAACTTCTTCATGTATGCTCTAGTGTTTAAGAGCAAAAGAAATATGTGGTTTGAATTATAATATTCGCATGCTGTCTTAAATAGCCATGCTATTTTTAAACCATAAATAATTTAAATATTTAGTAAGGATTTATGGCCTATTTTTTGATGCTAAATACGATAAATTTCTTGAGTAGTATGACAATTTTAGGTATCAACGCTGATTATAAATTTGCCCTATTTTATTAAAATTATATGAAAGCCTATAAATACGACATCAAGATTTTATGAACATCTTAGATTTTATAATTTTCTTAATTCAAACAAAGATAAATGAGTCATATGGCATAAATAAAAAAATTATATTATCATCTTCATTCTCTCAATTCTTTAAAAAAACAAAAGGAAGAAAAAATTTTAAAAATCAATAATTTAATTTTCCTAACACTTCCATCTAAGCTTAAATACATCATTTTTACTTTAATAAATATCTCTGAGTTGAATGATTAATTTCTTTATTTAATCAAAAAAACTATGAATAAAGGCTTATATTAAATCATAATATAATGCAATAAAAATCCTATAAATTACACTTAGTGTCAATATAAAGCAATTATTTCGATTGTAAAGGAAATTCCAATCAGTTTTAAAAAATTATTTCTGTTGAAATTTGCGACATATTTAAGAAAAATTAAATTCAATTATACTTATAAATTGATAGACCTATATTTTAATTACAAATTTATATTTGTCTTATACTTTGAGATTTGAACATTAAGACATGTTCAAATACGAAAATTTAAAATTTATATATTTGCCTTAAACACTTATAAATTTCATATTCTTTTGGAAATAAAAAAACTGTAAAAATTATTACGGGACTATTATATTCACCATTATTATAATATATGTGTTTTGTAATTTCGTCTTTTAAATTTTTTTGGCTTTGATAATTCTGCTATTCGAGTTTCTTAGAGAACTCATTCCTTGGTTGACTGCATCTTTGATAAAGTCTATGTTTTAAATATTAGAATACTTTAAGGCATGCACTCTAAAACGAATGATATAAAGAAGAAAAGATTATATGTGCAATTTACTTTTCAAGATCAAAAACTAATTGTTGATTTTGTATTTCATCTCCTGATATTTTCAAAATCAAATTCATAATCATTTCTCCAATGATTTCTGTAAAAAATAATTCATTATTTGTTGGTCTAGAAATTCTTCCTTTCGTCGCCCTAACATAACCAATTGTTCCAGCATTAGTCAATACAGCTTCTGGAGTTTGCAACCAGAAAATCAGCCAGTATGCAAACATTGTGATAGATTATTATTGTCTATTATTTATCGATATTAAAATTATGTTGTGAATTTATAATAGGCTCATTAGATAATTTAATTTTAAAGCTTGTGATTACTTGACTTATATAAAGCAGTTATAGGAAAGAGTGCTTCTTATAATATGCATATAATATATTTATATATGTGCATATACCTGAAATTAAGAAGGAATGTATGATAATAAATTTCAAGTATTGAAATTACTGCCAAAGTTCTATGCAAAAGCGACCTCATTCCTTTGATAGAATTAAAATGCTCTTAAATAATGGCATTGTTTTGACTGATGATGAGAAATCTCAGAATCTTAAATCTTTTTAAAGGCAAAGCGCGGATGATTACTAAAAATTTTTTTTTGGTCTTTATAATTAATTTCTCATTCTTATCCAAGCTAAAATAATCATATAAAAATTTTATATTGCATTTAAATTTGTAATACAACTGATTTAAATCCTTCATTACTAACCATAATTATAATCACAATGATAGAGTTAAGCCAAAACGAAGCACAAATAGGTGAAGCCACTCAGCCATCCACTGATAATTTGCTTTCTAGTATGTTTTCATTATTAAATCCACAAGCAAAAGTTGTAAGCTTTGATTCTTTTCCTACTCTCGAGCTTCCTAGGCTTGATTTTTATACATTACAAGAAGAGCTCGAAAGAGATGAGGCAATGCAACTTAGTGAGGTTCAAAACCAAGTGCTTGAATCCATATGTTCAGGAGCAGAAGAAAAAAAATGCACTCATACTGATCGAAAAATTTATGCACGGAATATGTGCAATCACTGCTACAGAATGTTCGGCCAAAATAAAACTGCTTGAACTTGCCCACATAAAGATCGTCAGCATTATGCTAAAGGAAGATGTCAGCTTTGCTATCTGAAAGAGTATCATCGAGTTCGAGTCTTTGGAAGAAGACGAAAGACAAAAAGCAAAATAAATTAAAGCTATATAAAACTTGAAAAATTAAGGAAAGTAATTTGAATTTTATGCAGAAATATTTCGAATAATTTTAAAGTTATTGTAATATTTTCTGAACAATTTGATTGCTTATTTTTATGAATTAGCTTACTGTTTGATATATATTTTTTGGTATCTTATATTCATTCATGAAATTAATATTTCTAACAAAAATATTAGATTAGTTATTCATTTGACATCACTAAAGGTAAGTTATAGATATTTCAATGGTCATATTCAGGCCAAAGAAAAATCTTTTTAAAAAATTTTATTATTTTTTTATAGATTTGTGGAATTTTTTAAAAACGGAAATAGTTTTTAAAATAAGATATGATATTTTAGTACGAATAACAGAACTTTTATAATCGCAGAGCATAATATTTTGACAAATAACTATTTTCAGTATTCAAAAATTTATATTCAAATAATCCTTTGAGCCCAATATGACTGCATATTGTAGTTTTTCTACTTATGATTAGTTTCACACAAATATTTATAAAAGGAGCCTCCCAAGCAATTGAAATCAAATAATACTTTTGATGAAAAATAAAAATTTAATATAAAAAGTACTTAATTATTTTATTTTCGCAAAGTAGCAGGATCGATGAGCATAGGCGTCTCCTACTTGTCCATAATCTTCATGATTAATATCAATTGGCCTTCAACAAAAACTACATATTATGCAGAGTGGGCAACGGCCACCTCCATGTTTTGATGCACAGTCTTTGCAAACGGGGTTATGGCTTCACTCGCACTCTATGTTTGAAGATGTTGTGCTGACCTTGCACAAGTGACATAATTTTATCATAAAACCAGTTTGTGGTATACTCATCTCTGAGTTTGAAGTCTCAGGAGATGCAAAGTTTCTAGGCTGGGGAATTGAATTCTGCAGTGTTTCAAAGGCAGGCTTGGAAGAAATTGCTGCTGTTTGGTTTGCACATTTTTTATGCACAAATTGTCCTTCAATATTTTTTCTTTTTTCGTGTGCGAAAATTTTCTGATTGCAATAAAAGCAAATATCGTTGATAGTGGGAATCCTTTTTTGTTGTGGGCCAGGAATTGCTTCTTCATAATTTATTTTTGGCTCTTTACAAGTAGAACTTGATGTGTCTTTTTGATTTGCATTTCTATTGAGCCCAGATCTATTTAAAATATCAGTGAGACTGAATTCAACACAATCTTTCGGCGATACTTTTTGTCCACAAGGGCATATTATATCTGCTTTATTTCCTATATTTTCTTGAATAATTTTTTCTTTCAGGCATTCAATACAATGTGTAGCTCCACAAGCAAAATTTTTTGTTTCGTTTTCATGGTTACAATTTGCAAGACTGTTTATATATATTTCCAAGTCTTCAAGCTGCCTGAGCTTTCATTCAGGCATAACCTTGTGAAACTCTTGGGCAAATTTTCTTATGTCATTTTTTATTTCTGTATCTGCTGAAATTTTTGCCCTGTCAGCAGCTCCTGCTAAAGCATCCATTAGCTGCTTTATGACTAGAATTTGATATTCATGCTCTGAAACTAGTGGAGCCATTGGGGTTTCAATTTTCGCTATTTTAGGTGGTGAAGATCCAGCATGTGTTTCACCATAGATAAAAGGAAAGCTTCGAAGCAATCCAACATTACGTGAGCTATTAAATTCATCCTCTTTTTGATGAATTAGCACGCTCCAGCTAAGATTATTATCTAAATAGAGAGAAATGCTTGGTCTGGAATTCTGCCGATGTATGCAGCGATGAGTCCCATCAAATTTGTAGAGCTGAATTGCAAAATCTGTTTCTACATTTAAGGGATTGAAATAGAAATCAAATTCTATATCAACAGCCTTCCTATCAGTGACATTTTTAGCAAAGGTTGTTTTCTCATCTCTTTTGAGCTTATTAACAAGAATTTCCTTCATAGATTCAGCGAGATCTTCACAGCCTCCTTGCTGATAATGATCATTGATCTGGAGCATTGGATCGTTGTCGTTTTTGGCTAAATCAATTATACTAATCACATTTAACAAGGATGCACTATTAAATTGCCTACACAATTCTTGTAGTTTGTTGTATTGAGTCTGGGCGTTACCTTTCAATACAGAAATTCTTAATGCTATAGCATAGCCAAAACTTGCAAAAAAGCTGTCTACTGATGGCTGAAATTCAATTTGTCCGGTGTATTCACGAAATTTTGGGTGATTGAATCCATGAATTGCGGCTCTTATATTGTACATTTTATAGATTATAAGAATTAAATATTAACATTAAAAGTCTGCTGAAAAAATAACCACACATTTATGGAATCAATAATTGAAGAAATTTCAGTTCTGAAATTTTGATTTTCTTTGATATATCCATATTCCCATTGATAGGAAAGTAAATTTGTGTAATTTAGTTGCTAATTATTTCCTATAAGATTTGAAAAACAGCTTTAAAGCTAATAACTATATATAGCATTTTTTTATTGAAAGATGTTTGGTACATATTAACATATAAAATTGTTGCAATTTTATGAATTTATAAATAAATTATGAGAATGTATTTTAGACATAAGAACAGTTAATTGAATATATATTATAAGCCTTTTACTTTGAAAATCGGAAAAATTAAGGTATAGCCTTAATTTACTTGGAAATAACTAATGAATAAATCAAATAGTGATTCACTGTGCTCGTATTAAATTAGTAAAGATTTATTCTAATATATTATCTTTGATAGTAATTGTTAAAGCATATCTTATGGACCAAGACTCCTCCTTCCATTTGCCCATATTCCTCACTATTGCTATCAATTATTCTATTGCATATGCTGCATACCTTGCAAAATGGACATATGCCACCACCATGCTTGAATGCACAATCTTTGCATACAGGATTGTGATTTCTTTCACATATAATATTAGAAGATGTTGTACTTACCTTGCACAAGTGGCATGTTTTCATTAGCAAACTCTGTTGCTGAATAGTTGTCCCTGAATTTTCTGGGATTCCAAAAGTCATAGGAATCACAGGTTTGGAAAATGAATTTTTGACGTTTTCAACTGTGGGTTGAGGAGGAATGGTCTGAGCTTGTAAACATGTTTCGTGCACAAATTGTCCATCAACGCTTTTTCTTTTATCAGCTGCTGAAATTTTTCGATTGCAAATAAAGCAAACTGAATTTATGGAAGGCAGCTTCTTTTGTGGTTGAGCAGAAATTGATGCTTCAAAGATTCTAGTCTCTCCAGTGGGTGTAGAAAAAACAGACGTTCCTGGCATATCCGCCTTAGCATTCTGCCCAGCACTATTTAAAATATCAGTAAGCCTAAATTCCACACTGTCTTTTGGTGCAACTCTTTGCCCGCATGGGCATATAATGCCTGCTTTATTTTGTATTTTTTCTGATATAATCTTCTCCTTTAAGCATTCAACGCAATGGGCAACTCCACAAGCACTGAAAATCTTTGTTTTGTTTTCATGGTTGCAATTGGCAAGACCATTTATAAATTTTTCTAAATCCTCTAGCTGTTTGAGCTTTCATTCAGGCTTTATTCTATGAAATCCCTGAGAAATTTTTTTTATATCATTTTTTATTTCCAGATCAGCTTGGATTTTTTGTCTATCTGCAAGTCCTGCTAAGACTTCAATCAGCTGCTTTATGATTAAATCTGGGTCTTCAGTCTCTGAGGGTGGTGGAGCCATTGCAGATCCAATTTGCTTGATTCTTATTGGAGAAAAACCTCCATGGGTTTCTCCATACATAAAAGGGAAGCTCCGCAGTAAATCAATATTATGTGTCCTATTAAACTCATCTTCTTTTTGATGAATCAGCACACTCCAATTTAAATATTCATCTACATAAAGTGATATGCTTGGCCTAATATTCTGTTTGTGAATCGTGCGATTCGTCCCATCAAATTTGTAGAGTTGAATAGCAACATCTAATTCTACATTCAATGCGTTAAAATACACATCTGTTTCTATGTCAACTGGCTTTCTGATTTCTATGTTCCTTGCAGCAGTGTGTTTTTCGTCACTTTTTAGCTTAGCAATTAGGATTGATTTTACGAATTCAGCTAAATCTTCACAGTCTCCTTGCTGGTAACACTCATTAATCATTGCTATTGGATCAATTTCGTCTTTTGCACAATCAATTGCGTAGAGAGCATTGTTTAGTGGACTACTATTGAGCTTGACCTTAAAATCTTGCAACTTGTTGTATAAGCTTTGGGCATTACTTTTCATTACGCAGACTCTTGATACTATGGCATAGCCAACACTTGCAAAAAAACTGTCTGTTGAAGGATAAAAATTAACTTGACCAACGTACTCAGGGAATCCTGGATGATTAAAGCTATGAATTTCGGCTTTGACCTTGTCCATATTTTATAGATTACGATAATTAATATTAACTTAAAAGTCTGCTGAAAAAACACTTTTTCTGGCATCAATGATCGAAGAAATCTCAGCCCTCAAATTTCGATTTTCTTTGATATACATATCAAGTTTGTCTTCTTTTTCTGATATTTCTGACCTCAAAACTTTGATCTTTTCAGTCAAATCTTGTAGTTCTGTAATTCTCTGTTTTGCAAGCTGATCCTTTTGCATTCTTTCCTGCTCCAAAAATCCTTCTAACTCTTGTACTCTGATTTCCAAGCTTTGGATTTCATCCATAAGTCTTTGCTTTATAGAAAATCCTTCTTTATCGGCCCCTTGTAATTGATTATTTAACCTTTCAATCCTTTCTTGTTCATTGTCAAGCTCTTCTTTATACCCCTTGATTCTGACTTCATACTGGCTTTTCACTTTATCCATTTCTTCCATGAATTTTCTTTTCAATCTAGTTTCCAACTCATTTTTTTCTTTATTTTTAAGCTTTACTTCTTCTCTCAATTTTTCTATTTCTTGATCATATTTTGTTTGTAATTCTTGTGTGGATTTTCTTAATAGATTTTGACTGTTATTTTTTATTTTGGTAGACTCGTCAGCTACTTCTCTTTGAAGTTGATCAAAAGCTTCTGAATTAGCCTGAAGCCTTAGGTGGAGTTTTTGATTTTGCTTGTTTAAATTGTCAACTTGCCCTTGAAGCTTTTTTGAATAATCATTAGATTTAAGGACTTCATTGTCTGAGTATTTTTTCTTATCAATTAAAGATTTTGCTGCTCTTCTTATTCCATCCATTTCGGGGTCGTCCCACCATGTAAGTTCTTCTCTTAATAAATTTTCTTCAATTTTGCTTAATTTTGATTTCCACTGTCTTTTTATTTCTTCAGAAAATTCAGCGATTTTATAATCAGTTTTTCGCTTGTCAGACACTTCTTTTTCAATTAGTTTTATTGCGATTTCTTGGATCATTGACTGAGTTGAGTCCATGAAAGAGCTTAACTCATATTCCAAGGCAAGCTTTATGTTCGATAAATCTGTTCTGAGGCCTTGAATACTGTATCTCGTTGATCTTTTTATTTTCTCAAAAGAATCGTTCACTTTCTGTCTAGTTTCTATAAAAAGAGCTTCAAAATTTTTTAGCTCATCCTTTGCTTTTTCAATTTCCAGCTTCCTTGCACTTGCTAATTTTTTAAGTTCATAATTGTCTTGCTCCAAAGAGGTAATGATCTCTCTATTTTTTCTTTCCTTTGCATCTAAATCGGTTGATAAACTCCTAGTAAAATCTTCTGACTCCCTTATTCTATTTTTAGCTTCTGAATGTTGAGTATTCAAATCTTCTAAGCTCCTCTCAAGGGCATCTACTTGATTTTCAAGCTTCACTATATTTTTGTGGGCTTTATCAATTTCTGTTTCAAGCTGGAACGATTTTTCTTTTTCCTGTGCCAAAAATCTTTTTTCAACCATTTCGTTTTTGACATATTCCTGCTCATCTTGATATTTTTTGATTTGGCGCTTGAGGTAAATATTTTGGTCTTCCAGCTCATTTAGCCTTCCTTTAAGGTTAGAGTTTTCTGTCTCATATTTAAACCTTAAGCCTTCTTCTTCATTTTTAGAATTTTTTAAATCTTCTAATAACTCTCCAGCTGTATCAAGCTTATTTAATAAATCCATTTTTTCATTTTCCAGATCTCTAATCGCGTTTGTTTTGCTTTTGATTTCGGATAGCATTTTTTCTGATTTATTCGACAGTTCTTCTTGGGCTTGAGCTTCAAGTGCTTTGGAATTTGATAGAAGCTCGCTTAACCCAGCGTTTTCTTTTTTAAGCTGACTTATTTCTTCTTTAAATTCACTTATTTTATGTTCGAATTCATTTGTTAACGCTTCAATACGATTTTGGTGGATTTTATTGATTGTTCTTTCCTTTTCTTCTACTATGCTTTGATGGGCTGTTTTCATAATATGGTCTCTTTCAACTTCTTTTGCTTTATTTTGTATAGTCGCTCGCAGCTCTTTTTCTTTTTCATTTCTAATCTCAATTTCAGACTGAATTTCTCTTTCAAACTCAGCAGTTTTTTGTTGCAAGTCAGAATTGAATTGAGATTGAAGCTGCAAAAACTGTCTATCGTATTGCGATTTTAGCTCGATTTCTCTTTTTTTCATGCTGATATCTAGCTCTCTATATTTTTTTTCTGAGTCTTCCAAACTTCTTCTTAATTTTTCTTCATTAGCTGACAAACTTTCATTTTCTATTTTTGAATTTTCTATTTTTTCTACTGCTTTTTTCATCTCGCTTTGCAAATCCTGTATTTTCCCTCTCTGCTCTTTAATTTTTTGCTTTAATTTTCGTGATTTTGTCCTAGCTTTTTCCACAATTTCCTGCAATGCTTTATGGCTTGAACTTGAAACCTCTTCATATTTATCTTGATAAGCTCTAAAATGGGCCAAAATCTTCTGTTTTTCATTTTCAGAATTTTCCAATTTATCCTGCAAGTCTCTATTTTCATCAATTAAAAATTCCAGCTTTGCTTGTATACTCGCTCTATTGTCTTCAATTGCTCTCGCTGATGATTTCCATTGCTGTTCTCTTTTCTCTGCGTTCTCTACAGCCATCTTCATCTTGTTTATTTCATCATCAAGCTCTCTGATTCTGCTTAAATCCCTTTGCTTCTGAAGGTTCAAATTTTCAATTTCCTTGATAGCATTTCTAACTTGTTCTTCTAACTGCAATCTTTCTTCATCAAATTTCCTATTCTGTATCCTTGCGGTTTCTTCGATTTTTTGCAGCCATTCTATGTCTTTTCTTTTTAGCCTGTCTTCCAAAACAGCTTCACTTTCTCCCAGTTCTGCTTTTAAATCATGAGCAATTCTCAAAGATCGCTCCTTATCAGATTCTTCAAACCTCAGCTTGTCTTCAAGTTCTCTGAGTAGCTTTTCTAATTTATTATTCTCAGCCTTCCTCTGAGCCAGCTCTTCGTGCAGCCTCATAATCGTAGATTCTTTTTCTCCGCCTATAATTTCTTCAAACAGTTCTTTTGCTCTTTGGCTTGCAAATTCTTGACTCAACGAGTTTTCTCGCATGGCACTATATATTTCATCTCCGTTGATTTCATCAAAAAATGCTTGCACTTGTCTTGCTATCTGGGAAATCCTTTGTTCAAATAAATCTTTTAAATACCCAATTTGGTCCATATTAGAGTTATTAATCACTGTTCAAATTAAATTTAATGATTCTTGTTTTTCTTTTGCCATGGTCACCTCTGACCCGCTGGGAATCTCTCATGTCCATTGTGACGTCTTTAAAGGACATGTTAAACATAACTCGAGGTGTGAGAGGGGTCAAGGGCGATAATAAATCATCAGTATCAGCTGTGGCTCGTTCTTGAGGCACAAGCAGATTGTGCTCGATCACTTCTATAAAAGCTTTGGCTATGCGTGAGAGAACTCCTTCACCGTGAGTTAAAACTCTTACCATGCTTTGATTTTTCTCATAAATTAGCTTCACGACGCTGGCTGCATGGTAACGGGGTAGATAGTCGGTATTTAATCGATTTATTGTCATGCAGAGGT